>CARXXK010001138.1:0-58280 GCA_949089665.1 Macrosiphum euphorbiae | reverse complement strand
CCTAACCTAACCTAACCTAACCTAACCTAACCTAACCAACCTAACCTAACCTAACCTAACCTAACCTAACCTAACCTAACCTACCTAACCTAACCTAACCTAACCTAACCTAACCTAAACCTAACCTAACCTAACCTAACCTAACCTAACCTAACCTAACCTAACCTAACCTAACCTAACCTAACTAACCTAACCTAACCTAACCTAACCTAACCTAACCTAACTAACCTAACCTAACCTAACCTAACCTAACCTAACCTACCTAACCTAACCTAACCTAACCTAACCTAACCTAACCTAACCTAACCTAACCTACCACCTAACCTAACCTAACCTAACCTAACCTAACCTAACCTAACCTAACCTAACTAACCTAACCTAACCTAACCTAACCTAACCTAACCTAACCTACACCCTAACCTAACCTAACCTAACCTAACCTAACCTAACCTAACCTTTTGCTCTGCGAAGGTTCCGCCAGGTTTGGCAATCAGCCTGCCTATTGCCAGCGCTGACTCAGTGGCTCTCTGGGAGGCTTGCTGGATGTGTTCCGTGAACGATAGCCGCGAATCCAGTTGCACGCCGAGGTAACGCATGGACCGCTTCACAGGTATCGCGTGTCCGTTGACGAACAGTTCTGGATCTGTGTATTTGTGCTTGCAGGTGAGAACCACTGCTTCGGATTTCTGAGGAGCGAGTGTTAGCCCGTTTTGCCTCATCCAGATTGACACCGTTTCTAGGACTGGGTTCATCAGGGTTGTTGCTGCCTGGCCGGTCCTCGCGATCCCCAGGACGCACACGTCGTCAGCGAAGGCGACGAGTTGGACGCCTTGGGGCATTTCCAGGTCTAGAAGTGCATCGTAGAACACGTTCCAGAGAGCCGGCCCTAAGACTGAGCCCTGGGGGACGCCACACGTCATGTCTCTCCGGAGCAGAAGTTCGCCGACTAGGATGGAGCGGTCCTTGAGGTATGATCTGATCATCGAGATTAGTCGAGGGGGAACCAGTTTTCCCCGAACCAACCTAACTAACCTAACCTAACCTAACCTAACCTAACCTAACCTAACCTAACCTAACCCCTAACCTAACCTTTTTTTTTTTTTTTTTTTTTTTCTGTTTGAACCGACGGCGTCGCGGGAACAGCTTTCGCATTACTTCCGCGACGCCGCCATCGTTTATTTGAATAAATAAAACAAATAATATCTATACATACGTGGGGGGTAGACGGGACAGTTCCCCGACTTACCCCCCTCTATACATGAAATACAACATACATTTTACATTTTACATTTAACATTTTTCGGCAGTTGTTGAACGTTCACCTATTGTCGGGCCGACCGGAGTCCGCCACCCTTGATATCCCGTGCGTGCCCGTCTTAGCGAGCCGACCGGAGTCCGCCGCTCTGGAGTCTCGTACGTCCTTACGATGCCGTGATCGTCGTCCCTCCCGTGGTGTCACAGGTGGGGGGGATGAAGAACGTGGTCGGTGACACCTCCGACGTTTCGCAAGCGAATTGCGGGGTGAAGTTGACCGTTCTTCATCCTTTGTCCCATCTGGCGACTAGCCATAGTTCTGCTCCTCTCGCTCATCCTCTTCCTTCGTTCCGAGGATTGAGTCGAACATTTCTACGAGCTGCAGTCGGTTCGTTTGCGCTTGCGCCAGGAGTCTGGATCTGCAAACTGCATCGTCCGGTAGTAAGTCGGTTGGAGGACCGCATAGGATGTCCTCGACGTCCCCGGGCTCTGGTGGGCGTCGGAGGATCCTGGTCAAGACAGCGCGTTCGTCCTCCCACCTAGGGCACGCGAAGAGCGTGTGCTCTGCCGTGTCCTCCGGGTACATACAGTACGTGCAGTAGCTGTCTGCGGCCCGGTCCCTGTCGTGCAGATATTTCCTGAAACACCCGTGTCCGGACAGGGCCTGAGTCAGGTGGTACGATAAACCGAGGGGTGGCCTCAACAGCCAGCGACCTACGTCGGGGAGTAGCCTGTGCGTCCACCTGCCGTTTGGGGAGCGGTCCCATCTGGACTGCCACGCGCGTGTGGAGATTTCCCTCTCCTGCTTCCTAATCGTAGGAGTGGCGGTTGCGTCATCTTGGTCGTTGAGCCGAAGACGAATTCTTGCCCTCTCGTTTGCCAGCAGGTCGGCTGGGATCATAGACGACAGCAGCGAGGAGGCGTCCGCAGAGACGGTCCGGTAGCATCTGGTGATCCGAAGAGCTATTTTCCTTTGGGCCCTCGCCATTTCGGCCCTGTTTTTCGCCGTCTTGGTGCCCCGAGAGGCCCACATCGGGGACGCGTACAGCATCTTGCTGTTGACAACGGTGGCAATCAGTGACCTTTTGCTCTGCGAAGGTCCGCCCAGGTTTGGCATCAGCCTGCCTATTGCCAGCGCTGACTCAGTGGCTCTCTGGGAGGCTTGCTGGATGTGTTCCGTGAACGATAGCCGCGAATCCAGTTGCACGCCGAGGTAACGCATGGACCGCTTCACAGGTATCGCGTGTCCGTTGACGAACAGTTCTGGATCTGTGTATTTGTGCTTGCAGGTGAGAACCACTGCTTCGGATTTCTGAGGAGCGAGTGTTAGCCCGTTTTTGCCTCATCCAGATTGACACCGTTTCTAGGACTGGGTTCATCAGGGTTGTTGCTGCCTGGCCGGTCCTCGCGATCCCCAGGACGCACACGTCGTCAGCGAAGGCGACGAGTTGGACGCCTTGGGGCATTTCCAGGTCTAGAAGTGCATCGTAGAACACGTTCCAGAGAGCCGGCCCTAAGACTGAGCCCTGGGGGACGCCACACGTCATGTCTCTCCGGAGCAGAAGTTCGCCGACTAGGATGGAGCGGTCCTTGAGGTATGATCTGATCATCGAGATTAGTCGAGGGGGAACCAGTTTTCCCCGAAGCGCGGCGTCAATCATAGGCCACGGAGCCGAGTTAAAGGCGTTCCTTACATCCAGCGAGACGGCAACGCAGATATCCCGGTGTTGGACGGCTCCCAAGGCTGCACCGTGGGCCGTCTCGAGTAGCCGCTCTATGGCGTCTTCCGTTGACCTGCCAGACCGAAAGCCGTACTGATTTGGGGATCGGCGGCCCGTGCGGTCGAGGTGCTGGTCGAGCCTTGACAGCAGCAGCCTCTCCAGCAGCTTGCCAGCCGAGTCTAACATGCAGAGTGGCCTGTAGCTGGTTGGTTCTGTCGTTGGTTTTCCAGGTCCTTTGTGCAGGAGTACTAACCTTGCCTGCTTCCATTTGGTAGGAAAGGTGGTTTTCTCCAGGCAGGTGTTGAAGGCGTCGAGAAGAACGCGAGGCTTGAGAGCTGCTATTTTGGCGAGGACTTCGTTTGGGACGCCGTCTGGCCCGGTTGCCTTGCCGGGAGGAAGTCTCTTGCAGGATAGTTGAAGTTCAGTCATAGTGAAAGGCCCAGTAACTTGTTCGTCATTCTCAGGATCCTCCGTAGGGAGCGGGGTGTGATGCCAGTCGGTGAGTGGGTGATTTGGGAAGAGGTGATCGGCTATTGTCAATTCTCTACCTCGCGATTCGGTTCCCGGTCGATTGCGGCCTATCCGCTTTGTAACGACTCTATAAGGAAGTCCCCAAGGGTCAGAATCAACGGCAGCGCAGAGATCGGACCAACTCTTGGCCTGAGCGGTTCTGATTGATGTTTGGAGCTCCTTTCTCTTGGTTTTGTATGCTTCGCGGAGAAGTTGCAGCTGTTCAGTGGGCTCGCGTCTTCGGGCTGCCCTGTGGTAGCATCTGCGTGACCTACTGTGCTCGGCGCGTAGCGCTGCAATGGTTTCGTTCCACCAGTGCACCTGCTTCCTGCCTGCAGGAGGAGGAGCTCTGGGCGGCATACAGGAGTCGCAGGCTGCAGAGAGATAAGCGACCAGCTGGTCAGCCGCGTCGTCGGCTGTTGTAGTTGCATCGGTGTGAGGGGTTGGGAAGGCGGCCAGATGAGCGGTCAGGGCTACCGTGTCCAGGCGTCTGTAGGACCACCCTCTGAGTCGTTCGGCAGGATCGTGCCGTTCCTGGGCCCTTTGTAACCGGAATTTTATGTAACTATGGTCACTCGCCGATTCAACATCGTCCAAGACCCTCCAGTCTGCAAGGGAGAGGGAAGATCGAGGGCGGAGAAAAGTGACATCTATGATGGACTGCGCGTTCGACCTAACGTACGTGGGGACGTAGCCATTGTTACCAACGAGGAGGTCGAGACTCGCAGCAAGATCTGATAGTTGATCGCCTCTCTGGTCGTTCCGTGTTGACCCCCAACTGTGGGACCAGGCGTTAAAGTCGCCTCCAATGACGAGAGTGCAGTCGGGGTCTGCGGACCGAATTGACTGCTCGAGGTCGCCGAGGAAGGCCGTGTAATTTTCGCTGGAGTCGTTTCTGGAGGAATAGCAGCTATAAGTTCTGACGTTGCGCGTCTGGATCCAGGCAAATCCGCGGCCCGAGCCTGAGGAGTCTGCAACGAATTCGGCGGTAGGCGTTAAGACGACTGCGCAGGTTCCGTCGGTGCTGACTGTCCATCGGTCATCCCGAGCTGGACTCCAGTTCTGCTCAGATAGGAGTAGCACCTGGGCGCCGATGGAGGCAGAGGTCTGTTGGGCCAGGCTCTGGGCAGTGGCGCTCCGGTGGAGATTTATCTGAAGGAACGTGATCATGTTCGGTTAGTGGCGTTCATCTCTGAGATGGCTTTCCTTCGGGCGGCGCAAGCCCCGGAGCCGGGCTTGTGAGGCACGCGTGGGGCCTTGATGCGGTCACAGGCGACGCACAGGTCCGCACCCTCGGTGCATGTGGCCTCGGTGTGTCCGTTCTGTCCGCATCTTCGGCAGGCGTGAGAGAGGTCGGTGCCGGTGCACTGCCGCGTGGCGTGTCCGTAGCCGTGGCAGCGGTAGCACTTTGCCGGCTCCGGTCTGCGCGGGCGGACCCGGCACTGAGTCCAGCCGACGCGGACGGATGTCAGACTCCGACCGATGGCGATGGGCACTGTTGCAGTGGCCATTTGACGGCTGTCCCGCGTGGCCCACAGGCCGGTTATCTTGACCTCATCTTCAGAGAGGGGTTGGCCGTCCGGCGCGCTCTTCAGAATCGCGGCGAGGACCTCTTCTCTGGTGGTGACCTCGTCGAGGTCGGTTATTTCGATTTCGGCGGTGTGCCGGAGCCTGGTGACCACGGCTCCTGCCATGTTTTCGGCGAGCTTGTCACGGATGGCTGAGGTGGCAGCAGTGGCCTTTGCGCCCTTGGTCAGCTCGACGAGCAGGTCGCCTTTGAGCGTTCTCCTCATTGAAGTCACGTGGGTTCCGAGTCCTTCGAAGTCTATTTCGGTGCCCCTGACTTGGCGCAGGGTGTCTGCGTAGGACTTGCCTTCGGGGACCTTGACGAGCACAGCGGCTGGTCTCTGGACGATTTTCCTGATTTGCTGCGGTCTCGGGGCAGCTGGCTTCTTGGTTACCTTCTGGACCAGAGTGAAGGGGACTTCTTCATGTTCGATCGGTCGGTTTCCTGAGTGTTCGGGTTGATCGGTTGGCGGTACTTCAGGGACTTCGTTCCTCTGAGCCGGAGGTTTGGCCATGGGGGTCCTTGCGTCCAGCTTGGGTTTTTGGTTATTCCTCCTTCGACGACCGTTGGCGTTGGCCGATTGGCCGGTTTTTCCGGCGGGCTGGGAGGAAGTCGTGGGCTTCGGTGCGTTGGCGGCAGGAATGTCGATGTTGGGATCGGTGGCGGTGGAGGCATCTTTTTGGCCGGGTGGCGGCCGTTGATCCTTGTCGAGCAGTTTCAGAGCTTTGCAAACTTGCTCGAGTGCTTTGGTGACTTTTGACAGGCAGGGGCCGATGTAATCCTCGGAGTAGAACTCGTCCGCGAGGCTCTGTACGAGATCACAGGCATATTCCGTGGCTCTGGTGGCTGCGATGAGCGCGTTGCCGGAGTCTGAGGTGGTCGGTGTATTGGTTGTTGTCGAAGTAGCGGTGTTGGGCGTCTTCTTCTTCTTCGTCTTCTGGACCTGGGAGTCTGCAGCCGGGGAGCTGGCTTGCTTCCTCTTGTGATGAGGGCCGTGGTCGGAGAAGGCGTCCATTTCCCAGTCGTCTGGGACGGAGGACGGCATGGCTGACTATCCTGAAAAAACGGGGTCGCGAGGGCCAAGGGAAAAAAAAAAAAAAAAAAAAAAAAAAAAAAAAAAAAAAAAAAAAAAAAAAATTTTCGGTTTTTTTCTGTTGGGGGGACCTCGTCCGAGAGGTGCCTCTAGGCCTTGTGCCCGAGTCCTGAGGTCGTGGGACCTTTGTGGCCGGAGTTATTGGCGTTTTAAGAAAACGGGGTGAGGGGAAAACTTTCGCGTGGGGGTGGGGGCCGCTGCCCCAGCCACGTGGCTGTTTTCCGCAGCGCTCTCCGAGCGCTGGTTCTCGCGCACCGGCGTTTTCAAATTTTCCGAATTTTTCGGGTGACCAAGTGACGTTCGCGTCCCGAGTCGTTCGCGTCGCGTTGACGTTAGAACGAATGTCGCGGATTTGCGACCGGCCCGATGGCAGTGGCAAAATCCGTTATCACGGGGATCGGAGCCGCGTGATAGTACGGGCGGCCGTGTTAACCTTATGGGGTGAATTAATAGTTAACTCACCTGGGCCCTATTGAACGGATTGGCCCGCTCGATGTCTTGTACGTTAGAGCTCAGCAAGGCGGACCGAAACAGCTGATGGGCCTAGACGTGGGTCGTCCGGTCGTCGCTGGGTGGTCGCTTTTGTCAGCCGATATTGTACTTAGCAATAGTTGGTCTGGAGGGCTGGTTTCTGCAGCAAAACTGACGTTCGCACTCGCGTTGTGACCGGACTGTCACCGTACACTTAACGCGCGATCCGGATTTTGCGATTGGGTTCGCGGGCGTCGGGTTCGGCGAACTTTGTGCGGCTGCGTAATTCGGTAGCGATTTTTCGCGGAGGCGTCACAAAGCGGCGTCGGCTTTTGCCGGGCGGCCAGCTACGGGCCCGCTGAGTACACCAAAAGATGCGCACGGGCGGTGCGGATTTTTTGGTGGTTCGAACGGGTGCGTGCGGTGTTTGGGTGGTGAGCACCAGCGGATCTGGTGTTGCCGTGAGGTCGGGCGGCCGAGCGCGGTGCACTTAGGTCGCCGTATCTCACTGGGTTTAAGACCTACGATCGCGCGCGATGGCTTTTTCACTTAGTGGCGGGCAGCTGAAGCGATTGAGCCATGAAACGGGCGAATCGGAGGTACTTTTTGGTCGAACTTTTTATCGGCGGCGGGCGGCGGAATTTCACGCACTGTTTTCGCGATTTCTCGGGCGCGGCTGGGCCGATTTCGACGCGCGATGTCTTGGCGTGACGGCGGAGTCGAGACGAATCGATAGGTACCTGAATCGATCGGATCGGTTTGGTGTTTTCGGCGAAAACAAAAAACTCAACGGGAGCGATACGGAGGTGCGTGCTGTCGGTTTCGTGGTCGGAGCCGGACTTAACCCCTAACCTAACCTAACCTAACCTAACCTAACCTAACCTAACCTAACCTAACCTAACCTAACCTAACCTAACCTAACCTAACCTAACCTTGTATTAAATTTTCAAATCTTAGATTTAAAAAGAAAAAATTTTATGAATTCTCAACTCAAAATAGTTTGCTACCTAATTTTTATGATTTCTCAGTATTTTGTCAAGATTTGATCTTTAAATGCTTATAAAAAAAAACTGTGACTAAGGATATTTTTAATATTTTTCAAATGTCATTGTAACAATATAGTAGGAGCCTTGTATTCAATTTTCAAGCATTTTTACACAACAAATACAATTTTATTGACAGTTATAGAAATAAAAACTAATAAAATTAGACACTGAAAATGTTCGTAAACAGTTCCAAACAAATCAAAATATTTTGAAAATTTGATCGTGTATAGAAAATGCAAACATAAACAACCAGTGAAAATGTCATGTATATACATTCATTTGTTATAGAGTTACACCAAAAACCAAAATCAATTTTGCGGAAATACGATTTTGCGTAAAAATTCCCGTTTTCCTCAATTTTTATGTTATTTATCATGGTGCTTTTGAAAACTATTGTGAATTTTTACCTCCCCAATGCACCAACAATATTCACTTTCCCATCGAACAAGATACTGAAGTTGAAAATCGAAGCATTATTTCGACTACTTATCGTGTACACAGACACAAATAAAAACATTTACATCATTGTAAAATCAATACATTCATCGCTCTGCTCAGAATCTAAAGTAAAAACACTTGACAATATTTCACTCACGAATATATCGTGTGAAAACAGACTAACCTACAGATCGGCGTCGTGTATTGTATAGCATATTATAAAATTATAAATTTATAACAAAAATATCGTATAATTAAACTATATTATGTCCATATCTAATAGGTACTTTCATATTTAGAATACTAGACCCATTTATTTTTCACTTTATCGTTTGACAAATTGTTAGTTAAGATATGACAAGTTATTATGCTCTGGCAGTGTGACGCTTTATTATTGTGATAATGTAGTATTGAGATTGCTAACTGAAACTCTTAACTACTCAAGCTATTTAGTATAGAATATAGATATATGACTTTTAAGTTTCAACATTATCTAAAACTGACTGGTTAGTGGTTAACGTTAACATTATCTGGATACTGTTGATATTTCATGTTTGTAAACGAAAATTACATACCTATTAACCAAAAGTCATGGTTAATGTCGACATTATCTAAATGTTAACATTACCCGTAACATATTCATATTTCATTCATATAGAATGTTTATTGTACGTATAAAGAAATTATTTTGAATTGAAAGCGTGACATTTGTCAGTGTCACTTATATTTTCACACGTTTACTCCGATGATTCAAGCGGAGATCTGCAGCCTTCCAAGAGAAGTTTCCACTTCAAAAATTTAATAGAAATTACGTTTATTAGAATATAAAAACGGGTCATTGAACGGAGTAGGACTGAGTCGTGGATATCCAAATTATTCGGATAGTCCGTAAAATCCGGATTTCATATAACTGGATAATCCAGATTTTTAAAAATCGAATATGCCCATCTTCATGAATAGGCTTGTAGGTAATATTATACCGGTTTTAAAACACCGCGCATCCAACCACCACCCATTAACTAGTATTGTACTGCGTGTGTGACACTTGGGTCTGTCGTAAGTATTTCGCCGTTTCTCATGGTAGTACTTCAGTAGACAGTAGTAAGTACACTTCTACACCAATACCTACGTAGTAGAACAGTTTATTTGGATTTATTTATAGTAGGTACCTCTTATCCGTCTATCCAAACCAAATAGCACGGGTTTAGATAGGGTTATTGGAATACTATAATACCTATTACCTACCTATTTTCCAAATGGCTCAAGTAAGAATAAATAATATAAAGAAACGTAACTACATTTATAGTTTATGTAATATCATTATTAATTGTATGACATTCCAGTTAGATAAAGTTGTGGCAGCATATCGTGTGACCTCACAATATCCGGTATTATTATCTGCTAGAATAATTAATTCCTCAAAAGCTTCTGTTAGTGTTCAATCTGTTTGGATACAAAAAGTTTTGGAGAGGCAATCAGTGATCAGGTTCCGGCAAACTGTATTTTCAGATTATAAGACTTATACCTTAACATCACCGCCAACTGACATAACAAATGAGTATAAATACACATAAGCCATAGTAACATTATTCATTAGTACCTTAGTACCTACCTATATGACAAAATAATAAAAAATAAATAAATAAATAATACGCATTTAGGTTGATGAGCGCATACTCAAAATCATGTAAGTATTTTTGTGTGGTCAGAGAAGTGGAATCTGGAAATGAAATCAAACAGTACTTAGAAGTATGGGCTGATTGTTCACTGGTAAAAAATTATGACTTGAACGCTTTAGATGTGCACGGAAAAATTTATGCTGATTGTAAGTGTGAATAATTATAACATTTACATAATTTATTACTATAAATCTAATTTAATGTGTTTTGTACATTCTGATTATTAATTTATAGCCGAATTTGGAACTTTAGAGTGGTCTCCTGATGAGACCAAAATTGTTTACATTGCTGAGAAAAAAGTTCCAAAGTCAGAACCATTTTATAAACAAAAACCAAGAGCACCGCCTCATAAAGATGGTGTGGATAATAGTGACACTGTGCCGGTATACCTATTGATCATTTTTGAAATTATGTGAGATATTTATATTTAATAATAATGATGAATATGTAGGGTAAAGAATATGATTGGACTCAAAATTGGGGTGAACAGTTGGTCGGAAAGATTACTCCAGTTATGGTGGTATGTGATATAAAAACAGATACTATAGATGTTCTTTCAAATATTCCAAATGATGTTAATCCTGCAACTGCAACATGGACACCTGATGGAAAAGGAGTCGTGGCAATTGGACATATAATCACATCTCGTAAATTGGGTCTAACTTACTGTGCTAATAGTCTTAGTATTGTATTTTCTCTCACGTTAGATGGCCAATATGGTTAGTATATTACGGACTACTGTGTATTATGTAGTATTACTTTCATTTTTAAAATTAAAATACAACCTATTATCATTGGATTTTTTTTTCAATTAAATTTTTTTGAGTAGGTACATATTTTGTGAGCCGAAAATCTAATTTTGAATACCTAGTTGTTTTGCGAAACCTCTCTATTATTATTTAAAAAATACTCAAATATAGTAAAAAAGAATAGAGATATCAAATATTAGTTATTACCTATTGTAATATTATGGTTGATAAAGGTGTAACAAGATATTTTATATTTAATTGAATATTCTGTGTTTCTTTAAACTTGTTAAGGAAGTGCTTGTTATTTTTTATAGTCGGTAGAAAATAGTTAACAATTTAATTAATAGTTATAAATGATTAAATAATGTTGTATTCTAATTTATTTATTGGTTCTAAAATATTTATTATTAATGGTGTCTTTTGACTTTTAAGTATATAATAATTTTAAGTAATAGTAGGTGCCTGGTTGGGCAGTATAAATTCTGTTATTTACTGTTTTAAATTAGAAATTATTATTAGATACCTATCAATTTATAGGTATTTTCACATAAGTTAATAGGTAGGTATGTATTAATTATTATACACTTTACTAATAATTGTACCTTAAATAGTTATTATTTTATTGCTATAGATGTGTTGAGTTCCAATTCTGAACAATTGTGCGTGAGGTATCCAAGGTTCAATTTGAATGGCACAAAGCTTGTGTGGTTAGAACGCTTAGCAGGAGGACCACATAATTCGTGCTATAAGCTGATCTCCTGCAATTGGTCTACAAAAGAGGTTATTTTATTCATATTTTGTTTTTTAGTTCTATGAAAATTACGCTTAACATCACAAATTAATATAATTATTTATTATTACTTTAGACTATTACGGTCGTTGATTTTGACAATCGAATACTTCACAATACTGATTATTACAATGAACAATTACCATTTTATGGGCTATATGATCATCTTTATCCTATCAATATAATACCAAGAAATTGTTGGCTGAATGATCATAAGACCCTTGTATTGAGCACTCCACAAGGTGGTTCAATGCATACGTTCGCTATTGATACTGGTAATAACTAATAGTTGTACTTTATTAGTTGATATAGTTTATAGTGTCAGTATAGTGTTGTTACATAGTTTTATGTTATACGGACGTCGTACAAGCATGAGGTGTTTCCCGTACCTACATATCCAGTGGCGTATTTTGAAATTTTTTCTGGGGGGGGTCTAAATATTAGGTACCTACAAGTTTATAATAAAAAAAAAACACATACGAGTTACGATGTAATAATTATATTATATTATATTTTTTTCTGGGGGGGGTCCAGACCCGGGGACCCCCCCCGTAAATACGCCACTGTACATATCTAAATATCGGAACAAATCAAGTTTAGCTCCCATACGAATTTTTCGATTTTTTTTTTCGGAAACATGTATTTCAACGAGTTTAAAACGATGGTGCAAAAACAAATTGTCGGAAATGATTAGTTTTGAAGTTCTAGACTTACGAAGTTCACGATTTTCGGTGTTTTGTTCATATGCGCAACGATCTATTTTACCGTGCATATAATGTTGATTTGCTGTTGTAAAACTACCTTGGGTAAGCCTCGGAATTAAACAAAGTTGTTAAAAAGCACATAATGTGCTAGCGTTACCACTCGCTTGATGCGCTGCGCTCGGACAAAAAAATCGAAAATATCCTTTAAATAGGACACGGCGTCGCTATAATCCATACGTGGCATATGGTAGTCGCGATAACGCACAAGTACCAGTGAAAAAAATGCATTTTGATTTATAAGAAAAAAATATTTTATAAAAAAAAGCTCAAAAAAATGAATTAGGAGGGAAGGGGATTTGAATTTAGTACTTTTGGATCAACGGTACCAAAGCCACTAGGCAATGACTAGCAATGCTTGGCGGTGCAATATTGAGTAATAATATAAGATAACAAAATAAGTAAAACTTCATAACTAAGTTTTACCGACCAATTATGATTGCACCATTATTTTAAACGTACAAAAGGTGGGCAAGTGGGTGTCGCTCTGCTGTACAGTAGGTTACAAGTGGGTCACTGTATAATGGATGATATTAAATTTGAATTCAACGATATATTATCATTGTATAAGAAAAACGATTCTGAGCGGAGACGGTATGTCAGTCTAGGTATAAAACATATTATATACATATCTATGGTATTAAAATAAAATTGACCTATAATAAGTAACTATAATAAATTCCAAATTAATCATATCACAATATCCATTAGGTACTTATAAGCGTTATACATCAACATAAACCGTGATACTATCATAGATATATAATAGTACACTTTAAAAGTTTCAAGTACCCATGAATAATATTATACAATCACAACAAAATAACTAAAATAGTTATTCTAGGTTTTTTAATATGTAATATTGTTCAAATATGAATTTAAAATGTCTGTAAAACATAACTGTGCTCATATATTTTTTAGATTTTTTGGCTACAGTATGAACTATTTATGAGAATCTTTTTTTAAATTTTCAATCCTTAGCTATAAAAACTGAACATTTTATAATTTATTAATTACATTGATTGATATTTTCGAGATTTTGATAAATTTTGTCAAAATTTGATCTTTAAATGCTTATAAAAAAAAATTTTGCATACGTATTTTTAATATTTTTCAATGGCTATTGTAACAATATATCAGGAGCCTTGTATTAATTTTTACACTTTTTGGCCAAACAGATAAAACTTTATTCATTATTGATATTTATAGAAAAAAAAAACTAAAAAAATTGAAAACTGAAAATGTCCGTAAACGGCTCGAAAAAAGTCAAAATATTTTCAAAATTTTATGGTGTATAGGAAATACTAATATAAACATTCAGTGAAATTTTCATGTATCTACAGTAATTCGTTTTCGAATTACAACCAAATAAGGAAATCGCCACATGAGAAATCGAGTGAATATCCAATGTTGTAAAAATTTGAATTTCAAACGCTCATAAAAATTTAATTTGACTTTCTTATAGACTTTTTGAAGTTATACTTCTTTACGCACGGTAGTGAGGAAAAAAAAAGCGAACGGGCGGCGTGTACGAACGGGCGGCGCGTACGAACGGGCGGCCGTACGAACGCGAAAGCGTACATGTCCGTAAATAAATAAATATTGTCATGATAATGTTGTTTTATTATATATTATACCTAACCTAACCTAACCTAACCTAACCTAACCTAACCTAACCTAACCTAACCTATATATATATATATATATATATCTGTATATATAAAATAGTAAGCTTGATTGACTGCTATCAACGCACAGCTCAAACCATTGGACGGATCTGGCTGAAATTTGGCATACAGATAGCTATTATAATGTAGACGTGCGCTAAGAAAGAATTTTTCGAAATTCGCATTTTAAATAGGTGCTCAAACAGGGACATTGAGATTCAAGATGGAAATTGGAAATCTTATTTTTATTTATTAATAGTTGCCATTGGTTACAGTCTACATTAGAAATTAGCATTTATTTATTGGTTGCCATTGGTTATTCGAGCAGATCAGGTACAAGCTTGCATCAAATCAAATTATTGAACATTGCTTACCAGGGTGGCTGAGCTGCACTTACCCCAGCAAGTTACACCCAAAAGGAGTTCAACAATCATAATTTTTTTAAGAGTTGTAATTTTTTTCGAGCAACCAAATTTTTTTTTAATATTTTTTATTTTTATTATTATTATTAGTATTCACTCACAAATCTATTGTCTGGATAAAAACAATACTACAAACAATTATCCATCGATCTGTCGAATAAAAATATAAAAAAAATAATAAAAATATCAATAATAAATAATTCCGGATACTTCTTCTCATTTTTTAAATTAATTAATATTTTTTCTTTCTTTTTCACTCACTCACGTGTACCATTCAAAAGAAGTTTAACTTCCCGCGCGCGTACTGTTAACACACATGGTTTTCTTTTTTTTGATAAAGGTAGATAATCTTATAAGGAATCTTGTATTACATTTTCACATCTTAGATTTAAAAAGAAAAATTTTTACGAATTCTTAACTCAAAATAATTTGCTAATTTTCTTGATTTTTCCGTATTTTGTCAATTTTTGAACTTTAAATGCTTATAAAAAAAAATTATGACTAAGGACTTTTAATATTTTTCATCTGCCTTTGAAACCATATAATAGGAGCCTTCTATTAAATTTAGAAAATGCAAAATACCAACTAGATTCACTTTCCTATCAGAAAAGCTACTGATGAAGAAAATCCAAGCACTTTTACTGTCCTAAAACGTGATGACAGACACAAAAAAAAATAAAAAATAAAAAATAAAAATATAATAACACACATCATTGTAAAACCAATACATTCATCGCTCCGCTCAGAATCTAAAAAACACACATCATTGTAAAATCAATACATTCATCGTTTCACTCAGAATCTAAAAGTACATAGGTTTCTGAAAAAAAAAAATCGAAAAATTCGAATGGGCTCTAAACTAGATTAATACCCAGCACACTATTGAAACTGTTGAACGAAAATTTGGTATGTCGTATAATCGTCGTACGTGTGTAAGACGGAGTAACGGAGACATCACATGCAGGTGTGACGTCTTCTTAAACAAAATATCTTTGAAACCATAATTTTTAATTGTTTTTCAGAATCTAAAGATATCCGTTATCTTCCAATCACCAAACCGTTTCATGAAAGTGTTACTGTAATAGATGTTTGCAACAATGTTTTAGTTTGTCAAAAATCATCGCTTAATAATCCCGGACAATTATTTGCCATCAAAATACTTTCTACATATTTTACTAATATTTCCATTCACGAAATTTCGCCATCTCATAGTCTTCCTAATAGTGACAACTTTGTTGTTGAGCATGGTTATACTCTTTACAGTAAGATCCAAATAATTAAATTAATTACAGACATCTGTAATAAATATTTGATTTGATGTATAGATAAACCAACTACAATTTTCTATGGACCAAAAAATAATAATTGTCCTTTGGTTATAATTCCTCATGGAGGCCCTCATTTAGCATCTTTAGACTTTTATAGAGCAGAATTTGCATTCTTTGTTCAGATAGGTAATGACAAGTTATTTTAATATTTGTTTTAAAGTTTTTTTTTTTATTTTAGTTATTACCTACTTAGGTATTTGTTATTATTGACTTAATGACTTGTTACTAGGTTTTGCTGTGTTGCTTATCAATTATCGAGGATCTACAGGCCTAGGTAAGGATTATGTTGAATCAGCAATTGGTAATATAGGTGATTTTGATGTCAAAGATGTTTATAATGCAATTCAGTCGAATCCTTTGTGGTCCAATAGAAAATTGGTGTTATTTGGTGGTTCATATGGAGGATTTTTGGTTACACATTTAAGTGGACAGTATCCAGTAAGAACTGTTTTTTACATGACGACCATATATTAATGCACCCTAATAAAACATTGCATAGTAAACCTTTTTCAGTTACATTTTAATTTATTGAATTATTTAATTTCAGTCAGCATTTAAAGCAGTTTGTGCACAGAATCCTCTTGTTGATTTGGTTAATTTTTTTGAGTCGTCTGATATTCCTGACTGGTATGTTGTATACTTGTATTATTGTGTTTATATCAGGCTATTTCATGTAAGATGTTTTATTTTAGATTAAATTTAAAAGTGTATAAATTAGTATAATACTATAATATACCTAAGTCCTATAGTACCTATAAGTGATTAACTTAACAAAGATATACCTACTTATTTTTACTTGTTTGCAGGGCCATTACAGAAGCTGGTTATAACTACTCTGATGTAGATAGCTTGGAAAATTCTAAAGATGTTTTAATGAAATTAGCAGATTGTTCACCTTGCAAAAACGTTCATAAAGTTCAAGCTCCTACACTTTTATTACTCGGTGAAAAAGATGTGCGCATTCACCCATGCTCGAGTCTAGCATATTACCATCTTCTTAAGAAGAATGGTGTTACATCTAGGTAAATTTACTTTATTAATTAGTAGTTATTACTATAATAAGTTAAACTTGTTATATTTTTGTATTGCAGAGTGTTGATGTACGATGATTGTCATCCATTATATACTGTTGCCGCTGACATGGATAGTTATATAAATGCAGCACTATGGTTTATCAAGTATTTAAATAGTGATTTGGAAAAATCAATTAACTAAATTAATTATTAGTTATTAATTGTGAAAAATTTGGATATTACTGTTTTACATATTTATCCATAAGTACATGGTACTTCATTTGATTAAATACCATGGATAATAAAGAATGGATAGGCCACAGCCTATATTTTAATTTAGTCTGTGGTAGTGATATTATTTTGTTTTTAGCAAAACCATGAACTAAGATAATATGGACTGGAAACGATACTCGTATCGGCGGTCCAGTTTGCATACGGCCATTCCATTGAAGAGAAAATTGGGAGGCTAAAGAGCTATCTAGGTAACTTGTCTTATCCTGGCTCTTAATTCCGATAGTATTATACATAGGTTTAATCTTTTATCTATGATCATATATCTATTATATCTATACACGTTAATAGATTTATGCAAATCCCTATAACAAAATTATAATTACAATAATTCACCACCAAGTTCAGGGTGGTCTGTCAATTTCCCCTTCCACACAAAATCAGTATGAAAACTGGACTGACACTCACATCTGCCAGTCATATCGTTTCCAGTCCATATCATCTTAGTTCATGGCAAAACTAAACTTTGCGCCCTCTGTACTGAATGGTACCATTTATCGTTATGAGGATATTGTAGATCTAAAAACTTAGTTTATAAGATTTTACTCTTTATGCCGTTGCGGGATTAAAATAAGCTAGTTCTTAATTTTGTTTAATTATTTTAAGAAAATGTGATAAAAATGATTATAAAATAACAATTAAATAGGTTGATAAACTCAAAACTTTTCAACATGATTTATTTATTAGGCTATCTAATACAGAACTGAACAATAAGCTAACTTGATAAAATAAATAACTATAGTTAAGTAAATTATAACAGGAACATAATAAAGAAATCGTTCATTTGCTAGGTACTTTCACTAGACATGCTCCCAAATAAAAATTATTCAATTAATATTGGTACAAAGATTACAGAATGTAAGGCACTTTGAAAGAATTATTGTAATCAACTAGCTCAGATATTATGTAGGTACACTTTTTTTTTCATCTATGCTTTCTACAGCATTAAAATGTTCAATGATCAAACAAATAATTTCTTTTATCTGGAATACTAAATTTTAATTTAATAAATTCTGTAAATAAGTATTTAACACGTTCGTGGTCAGTTACAGTAATTTCAATTTTTTTCAATTCTAATGTAATGGTTCACTACTGCTATAGAGTATAGACACCGTGCAGCAATGCAACTAGCGCTCTCACGAACTCTAGCTGACAATATATGAACTTTGTCCGGGGAATTATTACACGGCATAATATACTGTAGCTAATTTAAATAGTGTAATTATAATTTAAGTTGGATGTTCCAAATTTAATTATAATTCCAAAAAAAATTTTCCAGCACAAAAATAAAAATGTAAAACGATCAAAGTGCTTTGATACTATTATCTAGTATAATCATAAATAATCTTTGTATTATTTTATTATATCTGCATAAAATATGCATACTTAAATTTTATAGATTAATTTATTATTATATTTAATATTGTAGGCATATCAGTATAATATCAGTATTTTTCCTGTTAATTCCAGCATGCTCCTGTTAATCCGTTTTCAAAGATACCTAATTAATTTAATAGTGAACACAGATTGATCACTAAATACCTATTAACTATGGACAACAATAAAAAGTCTAAAAACAATTGCTGTGTTGTAAACGTTTTGAAAAATGTAAATATTAATACTGTTAATGTAGGAAATTAAATATTGATATTACCAAATTTAAAATAAAATCTATGTTAATTGATTACTTATATAATTTAAATCTAAAATCTAAATAATCTCATTAAAAACAAACATTATATTATGTTGTTTTACAAAAAGGAAGTACCTATTAATTTTAAGTTTAAAGCTTAGTATTTTTATTAGGTTAGGTATTCGTATTTAGGTATGACGTGTTATATTATGATTCACATTAGCTTGTCCGTCTTTGATATATTCTAGCATTCTACTAGGTATTCATTTTTATATTATTTTACCCCTAGTTTTACTTTATACAACTCCAAAGTAACACTAGTCTGTCTTACAATGAAACCTGTAATAAAACTCAATCCCTCAACAAGTCTTAACTCTTCCACATTAAAAACATGATTACTCTCATAGAGCTATTGACCTTTATCATTGGTAAAATTAAAATGGGGTTTTATGTTTAGAAACAAATACCGAATTATTAAATTAGTCGTCATATTATTTTAAACTGCATTAAAATAAAAGTTAAAACTTAGAAAAACTAAAAACTTATAAGCAAAGTTTGTTTATCAGTTTATGTGATAATTTTATAATACTTATATATAAAGTTATATTATATTCAATTGTATATTGATTAAAATATTTAATCTGGTACTTTTTTTTCCATGCCATAAGAATTTTTAATTTTCTTCATTTCGGACAATAATATTATCTCAATTAAAATTAAAATACTAGGTTTTAATTTGGACCCGTCAAACGTCATATCCAATGTAAACGAGTGTTAAACTTACCCGGGAGTTTTTTATTCATTAACCACTAGACTGCACTCTGGTCGACCCTACGCACACTGTCTATAGCAGTAATTTACAAGCCCACAAAATCGGGCATTACTGCTCATGAAGTAATATTTCCAATGGTATTGAATGGAACTAAACTGTGACTGACCTATTATGATCACTCATAAGTTTGGGCATAGATAAATATAAAATTATATTTTTTAATAATTTTTGTTGATATTTTAAAAATTTGAGTAATTTTCCGAGGAGGGTAAATTAATAATATAAAATGTGAAATGACCACGAACGTGTTAACCAGAAAATGAATAAATAAATAGTATGAGGTGTTTACATTTTTTACTTGTAAAAGAAAATCAGGAATAATTTAAATAAAAAAGTTATAAAGTTCAATATGTGAAATGTAAGTAGTATTAGTTTTCGTAATTTACATTAAATTGAATTGTATTACCTAGATTAATATTGATCATATTCATTATTGCACTTTATCATAATTATTTAGGAACTAATTGTTAATTAATAATTAAGTTTGTTATCCATATACATATAGACATATAGTAGGTGTTCAACACTTCAACTTATGGATCTACTTTTTTAATAAAGGTCTGTGTTAGGTTTATAGTCAAATACCAAATATATAACTAAACTAGTTTTGTATACCATATGGTTCTCCAGAATAAGTTCCACATTCAAAAATTAAATTAATGGCAACTAAACTTTTAATGTAAATTGTAAACTCAAATAATAATAACTCATCCAGAAGATATAATCTTCTAAGTACTACAAAATTTGTTGTGCATATATATGTACCTATATTTTGATTTTTAGTGCAAATTATTTCTTTTAAGGGTGTTATAAGGGAGTTTGATTATAGTTAGTCACACCACAACTGTCAACTAATGACTATAATTTATAGAATTATTATTAGGTATATAAGATTACCAGTTTCAATAAGATTATCCCGTTGATTGTTATGATAGATCTCCAGTCCTGTAAAGTATTTGAGTAAAAGTATTCAAATACTTTTTTAAGTATTGAATAACTTTTTAAATACTTTCAGCATGAAGTATTTTGAATGGTATTTTAAATAATTTTTTTTTGTATTAAATACTTTTTGGTATTGAATACTTTGGTTTTTTATTTCGAACATTTTATTTTTATTCGAAATAATTTTAGAAATTTTAGAATAAATTAAGAACACAAAATAGGTAGTATCACCAATGGGTGGTTTCTTCCTTCAAAATATCAATCATACGCAAATACCCTATGCACATTTGCTTATTGTTCTAGTTAACAGATTGTAAATTTCATATATAAAAAAAAAAAAAATGTAATAAACATTTATTTAATAAATAATAAATAAAAATGATTATAAATTTACTACCTATGTGTCTATATTACAATAATTAGAAACCCACTTTAAAGTAGTATTTTAAATACTATACAATTAAAGTATTTGAGTAGTATCTTAAATACTTAAAAAAAAATGTATTTGAGTACTTACTCAAGTACTTTTTAAAATTATTCTTTACAGGACTGTAGATCTCTACAAGTGATTTTGATGCAAATTCATTCTTAAATATTTTTTTTCACCTTAATTATTTCAACTAGTGATTGTAAACTCCACCAGCATTATATTCTTACCTGTAATATGTATATGGAAACTCCGCCAGTGTTAAAGGCCTTGCTCAAATATAAGAAACAAATAAAAAAAAATGATGCTGTTAGAGAACGCTATAAGTACCTAGACACCTAGTTAATAATGGATTTATATTAGACTTGATACTTAATAGTTAGAATACCTACAAATTGTTCACATCACTTTGGTTCACGGTTCAAAATATACATACCTATTACCTATGTCCTACATATTTTATGATTATTATTTAATATTGATTACAATGTATTATCTATCATGATTTTTTGACGTAATACACATTACAATTCGTATGATTTGTTCAGATAATTATTATTTTTATTTTTATATATTTTTTGGCATGTACATTGTTACTATTATTTAATAAGAACGATTATTAATATTAAAAAAAAAAATTTTAATAATCATAATATTATACCCAAATAATTTTGTCTATCTGGTCGTAAAAACTCCAGCTAGGGGGAAATGCTAAAAAGTCCAATCTAAATAAGTTTCAATATTCAAATTATGACAAAATTAGTATAGGCCCCTATATACATAACAAACCATACCCTACACTTAATACTTATAGGTAGATTGTAACTTAAAAACAATTCACAATGAATCTAAATGTTCCTATAGAAAATGTCATTACTCATTACAGTATTTACCGTCATTGCCGTACCTACTCATTCAAATCCTCTCATCAAGAACTTATCATCAATCACAATCCCAGGAGCCCCCAAGGCGACTTAAACGTAAATGGTGCAGAGATTTATTACATTGAAAAAAAAATATAAAAAAAAATAATACACTGGACCAAATCAAATTAAAAGAGTCATCAATAGGTAGGTGGCTTCTAACCTAGTGGCTTCTTTCCCCAAATTTTTTATTTATTTATTTTATTTATTTATTTTAAACGCCATACAGCTTTTACAATATATTACTTATTAATGAATATACATTATAACATATTTATATATATATATACATATCTAAACATAACACATTGAATATCAATAAATTAAAATTATACAGTAGTACATAGTAGGCTCCTGAAAATTAAATTTAACGGAACAAAAACCTAAATTAGAAAAAATGTTTAACTAGTTTGACTATTAACTAAAGACATAGCTCTCCTTAAAGGATCATCATCCAAATAATTTTTTGACACTGAAGCAAGGTAGTAGGGGTCACGAGAACGGGTTGTACCTGGAATGCGAAAACCTATTCTAGATAACAAGTCTGGTGAGTCAATTACACCAGAGACTAAACCATTTAAAAGTTTAATATCACTCATATTTCTTCTTTCGCTTAGGGTGGATAAATTGAGTGCTATTAAGACGGGTTTATAGTCATGGGGTTCATGATTAATGCCCATAGATCGAGAAACCATGCTTAAGAAACGATGCTGAACACGTTCAATTCGAATAATATCACATTTGGTCCTTGGAGACCATACCACAGATCCATGCTCTACAATTGATCTAACTAGAGTAGTATATAATATTAACAAACATCTTACAGACATGACCGACCCTGCATGTCGCCTTATAAACCCTAATGATCGCAATGCTTTGCCTACTATCCAGTCAATATGAGGTGCAAACGATAACGTTGGAGTAAAAATAAAACCTAAATCTTCAACTTGGTTTATTCGCTGTAATATCACGTTATCAATAGATAATATGGTTTATGGAGTCGAAAGCTTTAGAAATATCAGTGAATATCACATTAACTTGACTCATATTTTTGAAGCTATCCCTGATAAACGCAGAGAATTCTAAGGCACTAGTTGTTGTGGAACGACCGCCATAAAACCCATGTTGATTTGTTGATAAAACTAGTTTAAACCTACGTTCAATACATTTATTAACAATCTTTTCGAATAATTTACCAATTAGAGGTAAACCAGAAATTGGACGATAATTAGATACTGACCCTGGGTCTCCTGATTTATAAATAGGTGTTACCTGGCTCGTTTTCCATATTGATGGAAATATACCTTCAGCTAATGAGAGGTTAAATAAATACAATAGAGGATATTTTAACTGTGCCCTAATACTAAATAAAAATTGAGCTGATATACCATCAGGCCCACGACTCTTAGTTGTTCTCAGGGATAATAAATTTTCTTCTACCTCATCAAGTTCAATAGTAAGTCTAGAAGGCAGAAATGTAAATGGTTTAATGCCAATATTTTCAGCATTCCAATGTGGGGGGGAGGGGGTAACGGTGATTTATAAACGGAATTGAAAAGAAGTGCAAATAGATTTGCAATATCAACGTCTGATGCAATAATATCACCATAATTCATGACATTTGGGATACCTGATGTATTTCGGCGATTATTGATAAACGACCAAAATGTATGTGGGTCATTCTGGAGAGAAGTATTTATCCTACTTAGATAGGACTCATATGCCAACCTTGACTCGAGTTTAACTTGAGCACGTAAAAACGAAAATCTATGACGATAGTGCATTGTGCCAAACTGTTTCAGTTTTTTGTGTGCAATTTTTTTATCAATGATTAAATTTTTCAATTTAAGTGTTACCCATTTGGGGAAAGTTGAGCGACGAAATGTATGAACTGGTACATATTGCTCAATTAACGTTATTAACGTTATACTGATTTTGAAATTGCTGCTATTAATGCCATCAATGATATTTTTCCATTTGCAATGCATTCTGCGTGTTTTTTTCACTTTTCGCAAAATATTTATCGTCACATACAAAAGTAAGGATTAACGACCAAGTATATGGAAGATCAAAACTTCAACTTACTTTGTCGACATTTACCAGCATTGGCTTTCCTTCCGGTTTCCAAAGTACGTATAAAACACGAATTTTAATACCCAGCATTATTGTTAATATCAACATATTTTCGCATATTTTCCTAATAAATATATATTTTATTTATATAGGTCAATGAAAGTTGGAAACTGCTTAAAACTGAATTTTCGAATGATGAAAGGGAACAAAAATTAATAGATTACTTCGAAACAACATATGTTATTGGTAAATCAGTGAGACTCCGCGGGCGAAATCCACAAGTAAAACCCCCGTTATATCCACCAGAAATATGGTCAGTAGCTCAACGAGTTGAATATGAATTGCCACGCACTACTAATATCACTGAATCTTGGCATAGTCGTTTAAATAGGTAATTTTAAAATTGGTAAAATTTATATATTTTATATTTTTTAATATAATATTATACTAGGTTGATATCGAAACATCCAGGTACTTATAAATTCATAACACTTCTTCAAAAAATGCAGAACGAGAACGAAAGTTTAATTGAACAATTTATTCAAGGCAGAATTGCAAAAAAAATAAAGGTATCCCGACAACAACATGAAGATAGAATTAAAAATTTAGTTTTAAGATTTAAAAATAGTAATCAAAATAACATTGAGTTTTTAAGAGGCATTGCGTACAATTTAAACTTTTAACTTTAATATATATACATTTATACAAACATTTTTTTTAAATAATATTATATAATAATTTAAATAATTTATACATTAATTATTAGTTTTTTAAATGTTTATTTTACTTGACGATATACCTATAGATTTAATAAGAAAAGAGATTTATAAAGAAATTAATAATTTAATATATGTTAATATATTTAATAATATATACATTATTCATATTATTAATTATTATTAATATTATTCGAACTAAAATTCATTCGAACAAAAATTCATCCGAACATATGCTTTTTCGAACATTTTTCATTCGAACATATTTCATTCGAACATATCATTTTCGAACACACAACCCCTCGTCTTACAGAGCCTGCATCCCCTCGTAAGGAAGGCTTATAATTTTTTTATGAGCAAAGAAATAATAACGATGGGACAAAGAGTACAAATAAGCACTAACTTAGTCTAAACCAATCTTTAGCCAAGTGTTTTACTACATTTTAAGGTCTATTTTGATTTTTGAGTTGTTTAATCAAGCGTATTACGTATTTCCTTGGTTAACTTTTTTAAAAATGTTTTCGTTTTGGTTTTTGATTTAACAGTTAGGGATACGAATTTTTTCAGTAAAAGTGAAAATGATCCATATACGCCATTTAGTTATTTCTAATAGTTTTGCAAGATAAAAACGTATATTTGAGAATTTTGATTTTCACAATAATTACGATCACGTAAATTTTATAATCAAACTCATGCAAGTAAGTTATTTGAACCTAAAAACTACGAGACACCTATGGACACCTTTTGATTACTTTTACCAACCAACCTCAAGCAATTTCCGATAAAACTCTGTGGGCTGTAGTCCACCTGTCCTCGTTTTAGGATTCCAGATCATCCCCTTGTAAGAAAGGCTTATACCTAACTTTTTTTACTAGTAAATAATAATAACGATGGGACAAAGAGTACAAATAAGCACTTACTTAGTCAAAACCAATGGGACTGATTTGGACCAAACAATTCAATATGGGGGGTGCCGGAACGTCTTTACAACCCCCTAATTAAATTTATAAGGATAACTCCGGAAGTAGTAGAGTACTGACGTCGAAAAAGTGGTACAGGATATCAGTAGCAAACTACTAAAGATTGGCTCATTTGGAGATCCAATATTTTGAATCGGGGCTGCATTATGGCTCCATACCACCCCCTCCCACCAATGATCCCCTGTAGTTAATTAGTGGTTGCAGCACAAACGATGAAACTCGAGCACAATCCAGCACAAACGTAGCACAAACGAATGGCATAATTTAAATTTGAAAATTTGGAGGTGGGGGTGCAGCCATTTCGCTGGCACCCCCACTAAAGATCCGTTCTAGCTCATTAGGGTTTGCAGCACAAACGATGAAACTCGAGCACAAACCAGCACAAACGTAGCACAAACGAATGGTGTAATTTAAATTTTAAAATTGTGAGGTGGGGGTGCAGTCGTTTCGCTGGCACCCCCAATCATTATCCCTTATAACTCTTTAAGGGTTGCAGCACAAACGATGAAATTCGAGCACAATCCAGCACAAACGTAGCACAAACGATAGCCCTTGGTTTGAATCCAAAATTCGGAAGTGGGGGTGCCAGGGAAATGCCCCTCGTATTATTTTATTTGGCTGTAGATTTAAATCCTCGCATGCTTTCCTTTTGCACTTACCTCTAACTTCCAGCAAGTTTAAATCTGCAATAGCATTCGGTTCATGTTCATGGCTGTCTTTGATATCGATTAGTGTTGATTTTGAACAATTCGTTTTTACATAGGTACGCACTACAATTTTTTTAACGCGACGCCAACTTATATTTCTCGAAACCAAATTTCTACTAAAGTGAAATTTAAAGTTACGAAAAATTAAACATTCATGATTTTTAGTAGTATTTATTATTTTAAAATCCATTTTTATACACTCGCAACTCAAGTATAATACTCTGGTTAACTATTTGTAAGCACAACGCATGAACAGAGAAAAGTGATAGTCGTCATGAAGTGCAATTAAGATAAAATGGATGGATATTCGATAATATCGATAAGACTGTAACGTAAAAATTAAAAATAGTTAAAACTGGTAAATAATATGTACAATAGTTACTAGTTAGGTACAAGGTAATAAATCGTATTGCATTATATCCAAAATACAGTTTGGCAACGTTGCATGGTTTTAACGAATTTTTATTAAAAATATTTCGGGGCCAAATGGGTTATGGATCCCCGAGCCTGACAACTATAGCCGTAATATCTATTATATGAATTATGGTTGATAGGGTTGGTACGGTTGTAACAGTTTGTTAGTAAATTAATATTAATTTTTCTCACAATCAATATTTGAAAATATTTAATAATAGAATGTTCAGTATTCATTCTTTTTTTGGTTTACTTAAATTATAGACATAATTTTTGATAGCTTTTAATATAAGAATAATAATACTTATGAGCACTAAAGCAATTAATAAAAGGACAATTAGAATATCAATTAAAATATATTGATACCAAGATAATTTCAGGGCAGCTGTTTTTAAATGATGTGCACCTTTATGTCTGATTACATATTCTGTCCAATATATTACTTCTTCTTTTGGTGTTTTCGGTCGATCCTTAAATCTTCTAGAAAGTTCCATCGCTTTTAATTTGTATCTATAAATGCAAAATTATATTATATTCTAGAACATTAGGAAAAAGAATATTACCTACATGTATCATGTTTATTGATTCGATATAATAATATTAAACTATAGACTTTCTAGACTTCTAGAAAGCCATGATAAGTAAGAGATTTCCGATTGGCCAACTGGTGTGATACCAGCCATTTATCAGCCAAAACAATTAACCATGTTTTTTTTAAATTTAAAAAGCATAGACAAATATAACATATTATATTATTGTTTTGGAATCAAATCTTTCATAATTCATTAGCGAATATTCACAGTTAAATTGAAATTCAAACCAGCCACTTTACAAAATAAAAAACAAATAGGTAGGCATTACTATATTATTAAGGATCTCTACAATAAATTATAATAGACTAGAGTTTTGAGAGTTATTTTTGTATTATAGTTATAATTAATAAAAAATATAATATAATAAGTAATTTTATAAAATATAAATAAATAAATATATATAAATACTAAAAAATATAATATTGAATTAATATGTGCGTGTGTACTATATAGTGTCAGTACACACGACAGAACTATAGAAGTAAATACTAATTTTGATTGGAA
Organism: Macrosiphum euphorbiae; assembly: GCA_949089665.1. Lineage (NCBI taxonomy): Eukaryota > Metazoa > Arthropoda > Insecta > Hemiptera > Aphididae > Macrosiphum > Macrosiphum euphorbiae. Next base: position 30,736 of record CARXXK010001138.1, on the reverse strand, counting down.
TTAAAATAATAAAATAAAACATGACTGCTAACATGATGCTAATATTAAAATAGTAGAGTGATAATAATTTAGAAAAACAATACCTTGGTAATAAAGAAGACAAGAAACATATTATAAAGAAATCTAAATACGTATACGTTTATTTTTCACTTAAACAGACAACTCTAATTCCAACAATACGTCTCAGCGATTACCTGCATTCGGACAAAATATTCTTATTTTTTAGAACATGTACGAGTGCTCGATTGAAGCACATTTTAGATTCTGAGTAAAACGATGAATGTATTGATTTTACAATGATGTGTGTTTTTATATTTTTTTTATATTTTTTTTTTAATTTTTAATTTTTGTGTCTGTGTACACGATAAGTAGTCGAAATAATGCTTCGATTTTCGACTTCAGTATCTTGTTCGATTGGAAAGTGAATATCGTTGGTGCATTGAGGAGGTCAAAATTTAAAATTCTAAGTACTTTTCAAAAGCGCCAAGAAAAACAAAAGAAAAATTAAGGAAAAACGGGAATTTTTACGCAAAATCGATTTTTCAGAAAATTGAATTTGGTTTTTGGTGTAACTTTAAAACAAATGACCGTAGATACATGAAATTTTCACTGGTTGTTTATATTTGCATTTTCTATACACGATAACATTTTCAAAATATTTTGATTTTTTTTTTGAACTGTTTAGGGACATTTTCATTTTTCATTTTTTTTTAGTTTTTTTTCTAAAAATATCAATAAAATTTTATTTGTTGGTTAAAAAAACTTGAAAATTTAATAGAAGACTCCTAGTATATTGTTTCAAAGACAGATGAAAAATATTAAATTCGTTAGTCACAGTTTTTTTTTATAAGCAATTTAAAGTTCAAAAATTGACAAAATATGGACAAATCACAAAAATTAGCAAATTATTTTGAGTTAAGAATTCGTAAAAATTTTTCTTTTTAAATCTAAGATTTGAAAATGTAATACAAGATTACTCATAAGTTTGTCTACCTTAATCAATAAAAAAATCTCTACCGGACAGTCAAATTAAATTTTTATGAGCGTCTGAAATTCAAATTTTTACAACATTCGATGTTCACTCGATTTCTCATGTAGCGATTTCCTTATTTTGTTGTTATTCATAAACGAACAACTGTAGATACATGAAAATTTCACTGAATGTTTATATTAGCATTTCCTATACACCATACAATTTTGAAAATATTTTGACTCTTTTTGAGCTGTTTACGGATATTTTCATTTTTAAATTTTTTTAGTTTTTTTTTTCTATGAATATCAATAAAGTTTTATCTGTTAGGCCAAAAAGTGTAAAAATTTAATACAAGGCTCCTGGTATATTGTTACAATATCAGTTGAAAAATATTAAAAATACACAGGCACAGTTTTTTTTTATAAGCATTTAAACATCGAATTTTGACAGAATTTTTCAAAATCTCGAAAATTATTAATCATCGTAATTAATAAATTATAAAATGTTCAGTTTTTATAGCTAAGGATTGAAAATTTAAAACAAAAATCCACGTAAGTAGTTAATTCTCTTACCGAAAAATCTAAAAAATATACAATCACAGTTTATTTTTATAGTCATTTTATGTTCAAATTTGGACGAAATTACATATTAAAAAACCTAGTTATTTTGTTGTGATTATATAATATTATTCGTGGGTACCTACTTGAAACTTCTAAAGTGTACTATTATATAGGTATCTATGATAGTATCAGGGTTTGTTATTGATGTTGATGTATAACGTGTTATAAGTACCTAATAGATATTGTGATAATGTGATATGATTAATTTGGAATTTATTATAGGTCAATTTTTTTTTTAATACTATAGATATGTATATAATTTGTCTTAAACCTAGACTAACATACCGTCTTCGCTCAGAATCGTTTTTCTTATACAATGATATTGTATCATTGAATTCAAATTTATTAGCATCCATTATACAGTGACCCACTTGTAACCTACTGTACAGCAGAGCGACATCCACTCACCCACCTTTTTTATAATCGTATTTAGTTGATTGAATATTTTGAAAGTTTAAACTCGTATAGTCACTGACTAAAAGCTTAAAATAAAAATGTGTTAAACGGTCCGATGTTTCCTATGAAGTACTCACTTCAATAATAAAAAAAAGGTCTTCGTTTAAGAAAAAGTTGTTCATGGCTGAACATGTGTCATGAAAACGTTGTGAAGAGCACAGTAGTGTGCCGTGTTTTAAAAAAACACTGTTATAGACCATAGAATTCAATATAAAATATCTTACTCGTCATAGTTAGTTATCATTTCTTTGATAGCATTCAAAAATATTTCCTTGGTCAACGTTTTGTGATCTAACATGATGCCTGCACCCCAATGAACTATGTTAGCAATGTTGTGTGATTGATCGAAAAATAGAGGTATACCAAGTACAGGTATTCCACTATCTATGGCTTCATAGATCCCAGATATACCACCATGGGATATAAACAATTTCACATTCTTATGTTCTGAAATAAAAAAGTGAGGAAAATATTTGATAGATGAAATATTTTCACATTTTAAAATACAGGGTGTCCCGTGAGGATATGCCCATTAGACGTAGAGAGGAACTCGCAGGCCGGACAAAAACTGGATTTTTTGCCGTTTTACCTATAAACTAAAACTATTATTAAAAATCAGGAAATAAATGAAATTAAAATGTTGAAACGTCAATATTTTCAGAAAAATAAACTCTACAAAATGGCAATCTTCAATAATTTTTTAAATAATTAATTTAAAAAATAATTGTTTTAACTTTTTTACCAAAACATAAAAAAAAAATAAAAAATTAGTTATTTGTAGTGCTTACCTCTGTGAGTCTTAATAAGAAAACAGAATTACGATATCTCTATTATTTCAGGAGATATCGCAATGAGTAAATCCTCACGGGACACCCTGTATATAGGTAGATAATAATTGTATGAAACAGTGGTATAAAGCATGCATATTAATAAATTTTAATCGTTGATGAGTTTAAACTTATACTATAAACCATATTGAACAAGTAAACTGACCTTAAAATATACTTTGATATTATTAAATAACTATCACATAAATGCATAATACACTTATTATTATATAGTACACTTATATATACACTTATTATATATACTTATTAATAAAGTGGAGTAAATAGAGTAAGGACCTACTTAAAAATATTTGGCACATTTCATTATTTAACTGCTTCCTTTAGTGGTTACAAATTATTATGATACAGATCAGGGAGTCAAAACGGGTTAAAATATTTCGGGTTTCGGGTTTCGTGTTCAAAACCGGGGAAAATTTTTTGCGGGTTTCGGGTTTCGGGTTTAAAACCTGGTTAATTTTTGTGGGTTTTGAATTTTGAGTAGGCGTGACTAGACTTCATCCGCAGTGGCAGCCTAGCTAATAACCGGCGCTACCTTATTAATGAACCGAAAAAAAGTCCTATACACCAAAGGCCGTATTTTTTAAGTCCCCCCCTCACTAATGAAATATTTATATGATTTAAAAAAAAGTCGGAATTATTCAATTATCTATTTACAATTAATAATCTATAAAACATAAGTACCGTAATTGCAGTAATTTAACTATTTAAGTTTAGAAATATTATCCAAATACAACCCTGGATTACACATTTACATTTTACACCACCTAGCTGCAAATCAAAAATAATACAACAATAACATCCAATAATAGACGCGTACCGTCGTCGTCTGTCTTAATTCTTTATACATTATACTTTATAGTTTATAGTATATTTTTCCGAAGTCAGGAAATCAATTTGACAATACATGTTTAACTTTATTAACAAAATAAAGATACTACCTAACCAATTTTGTCAAACATATCTTTATGTAACAGCGGCGCAAATAGGAAAAAAGTTTAGGAGGGGGGGGGCTCCTAGGCCCAAGCCCCAAATTTTATTTTTTAAATTATAATAAGTATATATTATATAATTTTATCACGTTAAGGAATTAAAATGGCAGCGTAAGGGGACGGCGTATACTGGCTATATTATGATATTATATGCATGATATGGACCGTACCCTTACTTTGCCATTTTATTTTTTGTTTGATAACAATATGGGCTATGTGCAATAACCTTGTATATTTTAACCATGAGCACCCCCAAGACCCCCACCTATTTGCGCCACTGCTTTGTAAGCATCTAAATAGTAATTATAACGAGACCACAAAAATACATTTTTTATTTTTTAAAACAAGTTGTAACCCTTCTGACTTAAAATTCAGTTCACCGGCGCCTTTCAAAAATTTCAGTGGGAGCCCAGGCATCATAGGCTTTCATGTTTCATGTTGTAACTTGCAATACGGGCAAATTTTTTTCGGGTTTCGTGTTAAAAACCGGGTACAATTTTTTGCGGGTTTCGGGTTTCGTGTTAAAACCCGAGTAAAATTTTTTGACGCCCTGATACAGATAAATAAATGCGTACCTACCTAAAATGTCTCTTTGTGGAAACCATTTCCCGGTTTTAACATTTTGTGATAAGTTTCCTATATCTGGAACATCGTACTTCAACAGTACCCTTTGAGGTATTTCTGCCAATGCTCCAACGAACGCTTTCTGCAAATACGCTGGTGCTGTTTCCAACTGAATTACAGATCCTAACGTAAAGAATATAACACCATTTGGAGAATCATTGATGTACTGTTCAATGTCCTAACAATTAAAAAAATAAAAAAATTTTAATTTAAAAGTAAAATATGGTTCGATCATAGTTACTTTGGGCAATGGTTTTGGTTGGACTAAATGAATTCCACCTATGTTCACGAAATTAGGTAACAGAGGCTTGGCCAAGTCCACTGTATAATGCCCGTTGATGAACACTAATGACGTATTTTTCATCAAGATGTCAGCATCTGGTGCGTCGGGACCGAAATATTTTCGACCGATAGCCGTCGATTCCCTGTCGACCCATTTGAACACCATGTGCGAGTACAAGTAATTGTATGTGTTCACCATTCTCTGTATGAAGTTTTCGGGTACTGCGAACGGTGCGTGGTACGTGGAAACGTACGCAGGGTTCATGTGACTACCGAACGTATGATGGTACCATGTATGAACATGGCTCGAGACAATGACTATTTGTGGTATTTGTAAATAATACGACACATATGCATCACACGACGAGGCTAGTAGTTCGGTGATGAACAGGTCATATCTATAAGAATTAAAAATAATGATTCAATAATATAATGTATTAATATAAATACGTTATGTTGCTATAATTTACTTATTGGTTATATTAGTACCTACTTATTGCTGACTGTTTATTTTTATAAGTAAAACATTGATATAATCAAAACGATTGAATTGTAATTATTTGCATTTTAAATTTAATTTAAAAATTTGAATGAATCGATCTATTATGAAACTTGATGATCAGAACATTCAACATTATCAGTGTTTTGTTTGAAGTTTTTTTACGATAATTCAGTTTTTAAGTGAGTTATGAGTGTATAATAAATGTAAATTTAAAATGCTCATAACTCACTTAAAAACTGAATTGTCGTAAAAAAACTTTCAACGAAACACATATAATGGTCACATACCATAAAATTTCATGATAGGTCGATTCACTCAAATTTTTAAATTAACAGAGTTAAACGTGATCTGCTGAGCGTACAGTTGCCACGTTACGCGTTTGTAAGACGGATACAACACATGCGGGTGTGGCGTCCTCTTAAGTTACCTATCTATACTTTGGCGTTTATTCTTATAAGTTATAATAAATAAATATAATATTGCAAGTTACTGCCATTTTACTGACGTATAATGGTAGTCAGAAAAACGGGGTTTCACTTGTGTACAGACACGCAATATAAATAAACAGGCAAATATCAAATAATAATGGCATGATCTCCTTGTTCATTTTACTTGTTCGTTTCGATTATGCGCCAGAACTCGTCGTGCTCGTACACCACCCGGCACATATCCTTGTGGCGACCCGAGAGATACGGCAGGTTGTTGTGCACCGAACATTCGCCTAAGACCATGTCCCAAGGCAGGCTGGTGCCCGACGGCATCAGACGCGACATGTCCACTTCCGTGTAATTGGCTACCGGCGACTTCTTGGGGAACGGCGTGATGGCCGTCACGTGGTGTCCGCGGGCAACTAGCGTCTGCAACACCGAGTCCACCACGTTCCAGTGGGACTTGGACGCGATCGGCATCATGGCCAGGATTCGGGCGCCGTCCGCAGCGTGGAAGTATCGTCCCGACGTCAGCGCGCTGACCGCTATCATCGCGATCCACCAAGACGCGTTCATCTCCACGACCGTGTTACTATTGAGTATTGCCTATTACAGAAGTTACCTGCTATTATAACGTTTCTGAAGCGGATCGACTAGACCAGGGGTCTCCAAACTACGGCCCGCGGGCCGGATATGGCCTGCGAACAAGTTTTAACCGGCCCGTGGCCCGCATAGGTAAATATAGATAAAAAAATTATTTCAAAAATGTATTTATATTATATTATATTTATATTTATTTTTATTTAAGTATATTGTAAAGTAAACAATATTTTATAAAAAAAATGTTAATTAAACAACTTAATTATATACCTATATTTTCATAAAATTAAAAATGATGTGTTAATACACTTTTAGCCCGCTAAGAGCATTTGATTTTTTTTTTTGTGGCCCTTGAATAAAAAAGTTTGGAGACCCCTGGACTAGACCATAGGTTGGAGTAAGCCGATATACACGATAATATTATTAAATGGATATGTCGCATCCACTTAGTGTAATCGTATTTTTCATGAAATGGATATCCATTTCATGAACAACGATCATATCGTGTAAGTCAAATTTTAGTTCATGAAATGGACATATATTTTATCCATTTCATGAAATGGAAACTCTTATTTTACACTTTGTGTAATATTTTTAATTAATTACATCAGTAGGTAACTTTTTGTGAAATCGAAATAATAACATTGATTCGAGTACATTTTATTACATTTATTCATGATTATTATAATTATGTAATATTGTATTATAATTATATTTTATATAATAATAATAAATTATATAAATATAAATAGTTATATAATCATTATCATTGTGAAATCGAAATAATAATATTGATAATTTTATTATCATTTTTATTTATTATATTATAATTTTTATTTTTATTAATAATTTATTATTTATATAAATAAATAATTATTATTTATTTTTACAAATACTAGAGCTATGGCAACGACTGTTGCATTTTACCGAAGCTTTAAAACAAGCACAACGTTTTGATTCACATTGGCGTTTACAAATGCAACTTTACCATACCTTACCATTACTTTTAGTATTTTATCAATAGTATTCTCATTTCTTAGTTTTACCAACGTTTAAAATAAAGGTACATTTCCTTAGCCCTCATAAGTATTTTTTTTAAATGTTAACGTAATCTCGTTTGTAGTCGGTTTGTATTGGTTTGCAATGTCAATTTTTTTGTGGAGGGCTAGGGAAATGCCCTAATTTCGAATTTTTTTATCATTCGCTTGTAGCTTATGCAGAGGCGCTATAAAGCAAGTTAGGTACTAAAAAAATCACCATCATCATTGGATAGTTACTAATTAGCTACTTGTTAAATGCTGTTCATTGATGACTTATAAATATTGTAACGGGACAGTCCTCAACAGGGCCAACAACCCGTAGCATATAACAACCAATCACAGCACAGTATAGCGCAACACACCGTATTATGGGCTTATGGAGGAATTCAAAGCCTCCCCTTACATTATATGAACACCAAAAGTAACGCCATGGATAGTGGAGGCCTTGACGAAATCAACAGTACCCTCTCCATGACCGTAACCCAAATAACGACCGAGACACCGTCAAATTAACGATATGTTTACTAGTCGGTACGAATAGTAGTACCTACTTGTACTGGAAAAATTCAGCGGGGAATAATATGCGTTCAAAAACGAGCACTCGATCAAGCTTCAACTGGTAAATTTTTAGGACAAGCCACAAGCTCACTATCAACCTAAACAAAGGTGAAAAGACTGCAGCGGTCTTTTAGACGTAGAAAAGGCCTTGAAAAGATTTTGAAAAAATTGAAAAGATTTTCAATCTTTTAGACCCAACGAATACATTCATAAAAAAAAAAAAAACTAATAAAGTTGGAAACTGAAAATGTTCGTAAACAGTTCTAAACAAATCAAAATATTTTGAAAATTGTATAGTGTATAGATAATTCTAATATAAATAAGTTGGAACAAATTCATTGGTCATTATAGTCATTACGCATTAATAATAGGTTATTACTAATAACTATACTCATTACTATTAATTTTAGATTCTGAGTGGAACGATGAATGTATTGATTTTACAATGATGTGTGTTTTATTTTTTATTTTTTATTTTTGTGTCTGTGTAAACGATAAGTAGTCGAAATAATGCTTCGATTTTCGACTTCAGCATCTTGTTCGATTGGAAAGTGAATATCGTTGGTGCTTTGGGGGGTCAAAAGTAAAAAATTCCCAGTACTTTTCAAAAGCGCCAAGAAAAACAAAAGAAAAATTAAGGAAAAACGGGAATTTTTAAGCAAAATCGATTTTTCAGAAAATTGAATTTGGTTTTTGGTGTAACTTTAAAACAAATGAACGTATATACATGAAATTTTCATTGGTTGTTTATATTTGCATTTTCTATACACGATAACATTTTCAAAATATTTTGATTTATTTTGAACTGTTTAGGGACATTTTCATTTTCCATTTTTTTTTAGTTTTTTTTCTAAAAATATCAATCAAATTTTATTTGTTGGTTGCAAAAGCTTGAAAATTTAATAGCAGGCTCCTAATATATTGTTTCAAAGGCAGATGAAAAATATTAAAAATCCTTAGTCACAATTTTTTTTTATAAGCATTTAAAGTTCAAAAATTGACAAAATATTGAAAAATCACGAAAATTAGCAAATTATTTTGAGTTAAGAATTCTTAAAAATTTTTCTTTTTAATTCTAAGATTTGAAAATGAAACACAAGATTCCTTATAAGCTTATCTACCTTTATCAATAAAAAAATCTCTTCCGGACAGTCAAATTAAATTTTTATGAGCGTTTGAAATTCAAATTTTTACAACATATCCATTTCACTCGATTACTCATGTAGCGATTTCCTTATTTTGTTGTAATTCAAAAACGAATAAATATACAGGGTGATTCTTTTATCGTTGAACACTCATTATCTCGAAAAGTATTAACTTTTTTAGATTTTTTTTTTTTTTTTAATTTTAGTTTTATGTATTACTACATTTGTATAAATGTTTTATATTTTTCACCCTTATATTAATTAGGTAAACTACTATCAACTTTTGATTTTCAAATGGTAACCTATACTTAAAATTTCATAAATTAATAATGCTATTTTTTTTATGAATTATCACGTTTAAATTTTAATTTTTTGTTAATCCGTTGATGAGATATTGTCCTTCAAAGTTGAGTTGTTCTGGGAGGTGTTTGTGTGTAAATGTGTATACTTAGTCAGTTGTAGGTACCGCAACAATTAGGATTTTTATGTCCCAGAGTAATAAATATTACACAATTCAAATTAATATAGTAAGGACATTTTATGCACATAGTGTAGCGTATAGGCCCATCCAGCAGGGTTTCATGCATTTCACCCCATGGCTCATACGTTATTGCAGCGGTAACTATGTAGTATTTTCCATTTGTAAAGACCAGAAGTTAAATGTAATAAAATCGATATCGTTCAATCCAAGGTTTGATAATCATTGTACTTTGTACCTATACGGGCTACAACAATAGTTAAAGGCTCACACACTGTGGCGGTAGCGGTAAAATTCACCCGGAAACAATTTTTTGTTTTATATAAATACATCAATGATAATTATCGTTCTGAGGACGTAATGTTGCGTAGAAACTCGAGGGATATTTTCGATTTTTTTGTCCGAGCGCAGCGCTGTGAGCGAGTGGCAACGTGGGCATCACTGTAAATAATTTACGATGTGGCGTCACTGCAGTTTTATCACTGGTATATGCTGGTATCATTGAGTTTATAATCATAGTTCGTGATAATCACATATCTGTGTTAATAATATTAATACTTAAAATCACGGACTAAGATATACAGGACTGGACACGACAAGGTTGGAGGGTGTGGGGGGGTTGACTACGAAATGTTTTACAACAGGCAGTGTTCGGGGGGATATTTTCCTTTTAGCATTACTAGCGCCGTCCTAGTGGATACTTATGGAACTAGAACACATCATACAAATTTCTAGTTCCATAAGTATCCACTAAGACGGCGCTAGTAATGCTAAAAGGAAAATATCCCCCCGAACTCCGCCTGTTGTAAAACATTTCGTAACCACAATATTCATCTCGTGTCCAGTCCTGTATATCTTAGTCCGTGCTTAAAATCACGGACTAAGATATAATGGACTGGAAACGACATGGTCGGCGGGGATCGGGGGACGGCCACGAAAAGATGTCACTTAGCTGATAAGAATACTGTTCTTGAAGTTTTCAGCGCTACCGGTGGTTTTATTTGGCTACACAATTTGTATCTTAGTCCGTGTTAAATACAGAGGGCGCTGTGAACTCCAAGAACAGATAGCGACCCCCCGCACTTTGCCTCTTGTACATACATTCGTGGCCATGATAAGCTGCTCGTTTCCAGTCCATTATATCTTAGTCCGTGCTTAAAATATTTAAATCGTGGTGGCTGGTAAACATTTCTTATCAAACTCCGGGAGTAACGGGTAACCGTAGGTACCCGTCACCCGTGGTAAAAGTGTAAAGGAATCTATGCAGTCTAATAGTCTATTATGCAGTATGCTTTCTGAATGTTGATAGGTAATATTAGGCTGGGCAAGTTAATGATATTTATTAACTAAGTTACTTAATTATTTTTTTTTCAATTTAATTAAAAATTGAGTTAATAGTGATAAGCAGGGCTCGTAACTTCATGCACTAAAAAATGCATAAATAAGCATGCATTCAAGCACTAAAAATTGTCAAAATATGCATTAAAATATGCACTTAAAAGTTCAAAAATATGCATTTATATGCATTAACATTTTTAAATTATGCACTCAAAATATGCATTATGCAAAAAAAAACATGACCAAATTTTAAAATAATAAGAATAAATCCATACATTTTAAAAGTATTTTATTCCTTTTAATTTTTATATATTTAACAGTCAAAATTAATAAAATAAAAATAAAATTAATACTTGTGAAGTTCAAATAGCTTTGTCATCTTTATAAATTTTAATTAGGTAGTCAATTTTGTCTAATTTGTTTACACTCTTATTAGTTATTCAGCACCAACAATGAAAACATTTGGAATGAAATATTAGGTTTTTAATTTTGAGATAATTTAGTAATATATATTTTATAAGTGTTTTTTTTATGTTTTCCAACAAGAGGGCGCAAATAGACAATTAGTAGACAAAATATGGCATAAAACCATGGTTTCTTGAAGTGGTTTACAGTAAAAAATACCTATTATAAAAATTGTAAAGTAGAACTTTTTTTACAATCGTAAGAAGCCTGATTTTCGATATTTTTATTAATTAGCTAAATAATTACTCAATAAAAAATTCAAAAAACCGTTTTAATTTACCATGCGATATTGGACGATTGGAACAAGATATCAAAAATCGGAAGAAACTTTTCAAATATTTGTCTAAAAAATATTTTTATGAAATAATATGCACTAACGACTGTAAAAAATCAACTATATGCCAAATATGACTTTACACCCAAAACATGCAAAAACATGCACTATCAAACTTCATATTATTATTACTATTGTTATGAAACGGATTTGTATCTCAGTTAGCATGTTTTAATGTGTGGCAAAAAAAACATGCAGATGCATGAACTTACGAGCCCTGGTGATAAGTGTTAGTCACTTGAATAAAATTGTAATTAATAGTCATAGGTATATGTATTATTAATATTCCAATCATTATTGTACTAATGGAAAATAAGGAATAAGTACTAACAAGTAATAACTAATGAGTAGGTATTATTATTTATGGAAATAATCCGTGGCATCGTAAACTATTGATGTCTTCATACGGGCGACTAATGTTACCTCTATATTAATATGTATAAGTACCTAATTAATAAAATATATTAGTTTTTCTTTAAATATAAATACAAAGTTCTTTGTAAATATCTTATTTTTTTTCATTGAATAATATAATAATATATTATATAATATCTTTTGGACACGTCATGGTGGGTTAAGTATATTATGTATAATCAATAATTGTTAAACATAATTTATTTCAAACAATTTACTGTCATAGTGGCCCAGTTTTTACATAATTGATACATGTATAATTTTCTACACTTAAAATAATTCTGGTTAAAATCAATGTTTCTTAATGCATAAATCTATTTCTGTAGCTAATATATTTTTTTTTGCATATTTGAGTAAAATTCAACTTAAGTTCCACATTTTGCAGATAGTTACAATATTGATTACAATTTACAAGTAGCATATTTTATAAACATAAAATAAAATAATTTAAATTTTGCTCAGTACAATTAACACAATCATAAATTTATAATTCTCTACATTAATGGCATTTCCATTTGTACATAATAAATACTTTATACAATTTTCAAAGTATTTTTATGCATGAAAATATTCGCATACAATACATTTTTGATACATAAATATGTTCATATTCTAGAATAATTTTTGGACAAAATTAGGCACTATAGTACGGCCAGCGAAAAATCAGCAGCGATACCAATGCTCCTGGCGGCCGAATTTCGTCAGGGCTTCTACAACTATTTGCCACGTAAATTAATTTCAAATAGTAGATCCTTATCATATAGTCAGTGCTACTATAAAAATATTTAAAAAACGTGTTGTAGTCAATTTTACTCAAGGCCTAAAGGGGTTTGAAAAATCGTAAAATAAAATGTAGGGACACCAATAGTTTCAAACGGAGAACCCCTGATTACGCTAAAATATACTACTAGTAATGTTGCCGTCGTGGCTCATTTTTCGCTGGCTGTACTATAGTCATGAATGTACCTTTAAATTATTATTATAATTAACCACTATATAATTTTAACCATCATTTTAAAGTCCAGGACCATGAAAAATCTATTTCAAATTTGATGATACAGTTAAATCTAAATATTCGTAGTGCAATTATGCAAAATATGAGTAAAGATTAACATGTATTCAAAAAATGAGAAAAAAATCTCCATAACCCCCAGACTTAAAACAATAGTAAAATTAAAAAGTGGCCCTTATAATATTATTCAAACGTGAATTTATTACTTCAGTAGTAATAGCTATAAATAGGCAACAACACCAATCATCTACAGAAATAATATAAGTTATTTACATTTTACTAAGCAATAAAATATAATTTAAAGTAAAAATATATTTCTTTTATTATTTAATATTGAAAAGCATATTATTTATTAGTAATTTGTATTAATATAAATATACTTTATTTGAATTACACAATCTACATATTATGTATATTATGTATGATGTATCAAACGTAAGTACACAGCATACAAATATATATTATTATGTACATACATATCTTTTGAGTCTTAATGATTGATGTTGTCACCTCGTTTAAATACATTATTAAAAAATATTATGAAATTATAAAACAAACATTATACAATTATTAGTTTTCAATACATATTATTGGTTATATGCAGTTAGGCCATCTAAATTGTTGTCCACTTCTTTCAAATTAACTTGATCATCTAAAAAAACAGTTTTTCAATACAATTAAATAACATTATAGTTAAAGATTTATACCAACATACTTAATTTATTTTGTAGTTTGTTGAAATATTAAAATCCAATATGTGACGCAATATTGTTATTTATTACTGTTATCATTTGCAAATGTAATTGAAGATAGCAATATGAATATAATTGTAATATACATACAGGATCATCCAAATGGTATGTTATAGTAGAGTTCATGATTGGTAATAGTTTTCCTCTTGATTGTTGGTCCGAATCTTTTTTTTTTTACACTTCTTTCAAAATTACTTGATAGGTATCTGAAAAAAGTACAATAAAATTTAAAAACTATTAGTTTGAATACTAAATTGAATAATATTTCACTTAAAATAAGTAAGTACAAAGTATACTAACCATATTTTTAATTTTGTTGCCTGTTGAAATATTAAAATCCAATATTAGCTAATGTATAATGTATCAACTTATGAACATTAGCAACATTTTTAGTTTTCAATACATATCATTGGTCCTAATATGCAGTTAGTTCTTTTTTTTCAATTTTCTTGATTATCTAAAATATAGTTTGTCAATACAATGCATAATTAAATAATATTACACTTAAAAATATTTTATAACCTTGTAATATAACTTCAAGACTTTATAAGGTTATAAATGTTGTTATAATATGAAACATTTCATCCAAAAAACTATGGATGTACATTAGTATCTATTAAGTATGAGCAAGGTAATATTCAGTCAACATTTTATGAAAATTGTATTTACAAGTCAGGAGTTAAATTAAATTATGTAATCACTAATCAGTAGCAAATTTAGATCCTTAGTGGCACAAATGAACCACATTTGTGTAAACTTGGTCAAATCCATAAAAATACAAATGTTTTATCAAACATAACAATATCAATAAGGAAAATATAAATTTAATGAAAAAACTAACAAGTGATGTTATATTTGCAGTCTTAGCCCTTAGGTAAAGTTAATTTTAGGGTAATTAAACATGTTTTATTGAAAATAGTTTACTAGGCACATGGCTATTAATTATGATTATAATCATTAAGTGTTGAACAATGTCGATTGATCCTTTAACACGTTGACTGCCACGCGGCCCCCGGCGGCCATAATAATATGTATCATTGGTGCGCCAAGCAAATTTTCTGGTGTCATTACAAATTTGTATATATACTATTTAATTGTATGTTTACTAAAAAATTCAAAAAAAATATTAAAAATATGTTTATTACATCAAAAAAATTGTAATTTTTCCAACTACGCCACGGCGCATTTTTCAGTTCATTATTGTAGCGCCATGGAAAAGCTAATAATATAAATCTAAATTCATTTACGGCAGCCCGCGGCCGTATGGCCTCCTAGGAATGATATGGTGCGGCAGCCGGCGGCCTAAAAATGATCGATACGTAATTATTTTTATGCGGCCGCATGGCAGTCAACGTGTTAATAATTATTAAGTTTGACACATAAATGTAAATGCCCAATCAAAATTCATTGAAAATTAAACCATACATGAATTATATTTCAAAAATGTAGATTCTCATTTGAAATCTAAAAGTTACCAATTAAATCTACCTTTTCTAGAATATACGTACCTATTATGATATTTTGAATTGTTTTTTTTTTTCATAGGTTAGTTTTCCTAATTTAAATGCCAAAGCAAAACAAACTACTCTAACTCACAGAAATTCTTAGTTGTTTGTAATATTTCTGTGTTGTCATATGCCATTTGATTGCATAACAAGTCATGTATTATCCAGTAAGTACCAGTGTTCCTTGGTTAGGTATACATTTGAACAAAAATAGTATATTATGTATAAATGATTAAACTGAAATCAAAACGTCTTAAGTTAATAACATATTGTATTATTTATTTTAATTTTTGCAACTACCAACTAGTGAAACTTAGTACTTACCCATAAATTGTACAAATGTAATCGCCAAGCATCCAATCCACGTGTCATAAATCAATTCAGGTACATATATGTTTGATTAAAGTATTAAATTATAATATAAAATACGTAAAATACAATATGTGGTAAATAATAATAAAGACAATAATTATACTTTATAGAAGAACCAATAGGGTATTAGGTATATTAAAAAATAAAATACCTACGACCATGAGCCACGGACTCACGGATTCAGTTTGTTATGACTTATGAGTTATCTTATAACCTTAACCGTTTATTTAATAACTAACGTATTACCAAATACTATAGATTAGAATACGGGAAGCTCTTAGATTTTCTAGGGGACACTGTAGCGCTCCATATTATAGTAGGTTGCCTATATAAACCCCTTTATTTTTATTTTTTAGACACTGATAAGTGATAACTGATAAGTTATAACAAATACAAAAGAACAACTACTTAGCTTTTTTCTAATTTTTAAATTAAGGCGGGTTCACACTACACCGTGTCGTGTAATATAATCACGGTTACCTCAGTTACCAAACGATACCGCATAGTTGAATATATTCAATTTTTGACCGTGTGGTTACATTAAGTATGAACCCGGCTTTATCTGCACATAAATGTAACCACACGGTCAAAAGTTGAATATATTCAACTATGCGGTATCGTTTGGTAACTGTGGTAACCGTGATTATTTTACACGACACGGTGTAGTGTGAACCCCCCTTTAAGTTCAATAGTCCATTAGCCTTTAGGAACTTAATATTATAGTGTTGTTAGTATTAAAATATATAAATAGTTTATAATAAAACGTGCAATTCATCATTACCTGTATCAAGTGTATGGCTGTATGGATTATGGACACAGGATTACTAAAACAAGGTTTATTTCATAGAGTAGGTAATACTTGATGGTTAGCTTATTGTTTTTACAATAATTTGGTACAGTTCTACACGGTTATACAGGTCTTAAGTTTTAAACATTTTAATGATATCGATAGTTGTGGAAAAATAATTATATAATTATCACAAAATATTGATTATACTAACTAAAAATTATATACAGTGAGAAATGTGTGACAAAGATTAATACAAAATATTATTAAAACAATATAAAAAAGGTGGGCAAGTGGGTGTCGCTCTGCTGTACAGTAGGTTACAAGTGGGTCACTGTATAATGGATGGTATTAAATTTGAATTCAATGATATAATATCATTGTATAAGAAAAACGATTCTGAGCGGTGACGGTATGTCAGTCTATGTATAAGACATATTATATACATATCTATGGTATTAAACAAAAAATTGACCTATAATAGGTACCTATAATAAATTCCAAATTAATCATATCACAATATCCATTAGGTACTTATAACGCGTTATACATCAACAAAAACCGTGATACTATCATAGATATATAATAGTACACTTTAGAAGTTTCAAGTACCCACGAATAATATTATTCAATCACAACAAAATAACTAAAATCGTAATTCTTGGTTTAAATATGAAATTTTGTCTAAATTTGAAATTAAAATGTCTGTAAAAATAAGTGTGTTTATATATTTTTTAGATTTTTTGGTTACAGTATGAATTATTTAAGAGAATCTTTGTTTTAAATTTTCAACCCTTACTTATAAAAACTGAACATTTTATAATTTTTTAATTCCAACGATTGATAATTTTCGAGATTTTGATAAATTTTGTCAAAATTCCAACTTTAAATGCTTATAAAAAAAAATCGTGCCTATGTATTTTTAATATTTTTCAACTGATATTGTAACAATATATCAGGAGCCTTGTATTAAATTTTTACACTTTTTAGCCCAACAGATAAAACTTTATTGATATTTATAGAAAAAAAAACTAAAAAAAATTGAAATCTGTAAATGTCCATAAACAGCTCAAAAAGAGTCAAAATATTTTCAAAATTGTATGGTGTATAGAAAATGCTAATTTAAACATTCAGTGAAATTTTTCATGTATCTACAGTTGTTCGTTTTTGAATTGCAACAAAATAAAGAAATCGCTACATGAGTAATCGAGTGAATATCCACTGTTGTAAAAATTTGAATTTCAAACGCTCATAAAAATTTAATTTGACTGTCCGGTAGAGATTTTTTTATTGATAAAGGTAGATAATCTTATAAGGAATCTTGTGTTAAATTTTCAAATCTTAGATTTAAAAAGAAAAATTTTTACGAATTCTTAACTCAAAATAATTTGCTAATTTTCGTGATTTTTCCATATTTTGTCAATTTATACAAAATATGTACCAATGTATATTCAATATTGTACTCATTATAATATAATAGTAATCTATATCCCACCAAAAACATATATGTAAAATGAGAGCTAAGTTCAATACTATAATATATGCCTTGGTTGTTGATTTCAACGACAAAAGAAGTGAGATCTAAATGGGTGCCAAGTTAGGATAATATATTGAAGCCTAAGGTGTGACTTGGCTACTTTTCATATACGAATTATTATTATAAGTACCTACTAAAACAGTAATGGCAGAGTGAAGATGATTTTCCGAAGAATAAAATAAGAACTCAAAGCTTTAGAACTTGCAAATGCTATAATATATAATTCGTAGCCAAGTCAGACCTTAGGCTTCAATATATTATCCTAACTTGGCACCCATTTAGATCTCACTTCTTTTGTCGTTGAAGTCAACAACCAAGGCATATATTATAGTATTGAACTTGGCTCTCATTTTACATATATGTTTTTGGTGGGATATCATTACTTTTTGTATGTAAATTATTATAACCTAACCTAACCTAGCCATGACGTATTCTATAAATAAAGTTTATTACTATATAATATAATTCAGTTACTAATATTAATAATAATATTTATTATAAAATATTTTCCGTTGTATATACAGAGTATAAAATATATGTAAAATTAATATACAATTATTTTAACTCTTTTTGAGTATATTTTTAATTATCATAATTTGATTGACTGTTGTTTCTACTGTTGGGTGGATAATTCATAATTTGTAAGAATAATTATTTAATTATTTTAATTGTAATATTTAAAAAAAATAATATTAATTACATACATAGATAGAAAAAAAAGTATGTTGCTGCGCGCGGGTCGACAATATCGACACATATTCGGCTAGTCGTATTTTTGGAGCGGCGATACGGGAATAAAGGTTATTTAAGTCGACATTACATTACATTACATTAAATTAGAGGCAATTCATTAATAAATTGAAAAATTAAACATAATAGATAAAATAATTGCAAAATTATAATAAAATCAATTGATTAAAAAATTAAAAATTAAAAAATTAAAAATTTTCAAGTTTCTGATTTTTTCCTTTGTATTTACCTAACTACTTATCTGTATGCCAAATTTGAACTTTCTAGGTCATCTGGAACTGGGTTAGAATTTTGATCTATAGGTAAGTCAGTGATAAAAATGACGATTTTCGGACGTTAATATCTAAATAACGGTTTGAAGTGTGTTTATGAAATTTAGAGCACATATGTATCTCGTTAGTCTCAATATATGAGCCAAATTTGACATGTTTATGTGGAATAGTTTTTGAGTTATGAGGGGGTCAAAAGTGGCTCCAAATGGTTCGTGTAATATTACACACGGTGCTGCTCGCCAGTTCTGTTGGCTAGAACTTGGCTTGACACGCTGCCGCGTGTCTAGATTCTAATACCTATTTTATATTGTTGATTTATGGCGCCAAATTATTTGTATTAGTTAACGAGTACATAAAAGTGATAAGGAGAAAGGGGCTGAATAGGCAATCACATATATTTTGGAGCGCTATGACGCCAGCAGGTTTCTACAGAGCTTCCCGTATTCTAATCTATAGTATTTGGTATTACTAACGTATTTTTATGTGATTAACATTAACCCAGTATAAGGTATACTTCCATATCATATAACCACGGAACCACGATGTCAGCTGCAATTATTGCAGAGAGCACATAAGATATGATATAATAGGCACTATCAGTCTCTAGCATAGATAATGGATATGCCATGCAAACTTATCACACGGGAAATAATTGGAAAAATATTTGAGGTTTTAACATAGAAAATAGTATGGTCTCTACTCTCTAGACGCTCGTATCTGTTAATACCTAATCGCAAACCAGTCTAATCAGACATCATCGTATTGTTGTGTGTCCGTTGTCACAAATTGCCCGTACTCCATACTTAATAGTTAATAGGTATTTAATGGGGTCGAGGGGATTACACGAGAGTATTGCGCATGTGACACTAATGGTCCAATTTCTTAAAATATGACATTATGACAATAAGTTATTGTAGCGGAAGCGAGTAGGTACAATGATTATCACTATTATACCTTGGGTTCAAACGATAAGGAATTTATTACTTTTAACTTCTGGTCTTTATAATCGATAAGTATTATTATGACCAGTGGCGAAATCACCTTCCGTGGGGCGAACGGCGGACACCCAAGCAAATGGATATTATACAATACATTTAGGGGCACAATTCAACCTTACTGCGCCTACTTGAATTGATTTTAAAATGTAATAACTTTTGCCCTGGGGCATAAAAATCGTAATAACTGCGGTATCTACTGACGAGATACAACACAATATTTACTTTACACACAAATACCTCCCAGAACAACTCAACTTTGAAGAACGATATCTCATCAACGGATTAACGAAAAATTAAAATTTAAACGTGATAATTCATAAAAAAAATAGCATTATTAATTTATGAAATTTTAAGTATAGGTTACCATTTGAAAATCAAAAGTTGATAGTAGTTTACCTAATTAATATAAGGGTGAAAAATATAAACCATTTATACAAATGTAGAAATACATAAAACTAAAATTTAAAAAAAAAAAAAATTTAAAAAAAGTTAATACTTTTCGAGATAATGAGTGTTCAACGATAAAAGAATCACCCTGTAGATACATGAAAATTTCACTGAATGTTCAGATTAGCATTTTCTATACACTGTACAATTTTTAAAATATTTTGAGTTGTTTACGGACATTTTCAGTTTTCAATTTTTTAAGTTTTTTTTTTTCTATAAATATCAATAAAGTTTTATGTGTTGGGCCAAAAAGTGTAAAAATTTAATACAAGGCTTCTGATATATTGTTACAGTAGCAGTTGAAAAATATTAAAAATACATATGCACATTTTTTTTTTATAAGCATTTAAACATCGAATTTTGACAAAATTCATCAAAATCTCGAAAATTATCAATCATTGTAATTAATAAATTATAAAATGTTCAGTTTTTATAGCTAAAGATTGCAAATTTGAAACAAAGGTTCTCATAAATGGTTCATACTGTAACCAAAAAATCTAAAAAATATATGAACACAGTTATTTTATACAGACACATTTTAAATTCAAATTTAGACGAAATTACATATTAAAAAACCTAGAATAACTATTTTAGTTATTTTGTTGTGATTGAATAATGTTATTCGTGGGTACTTACTTGATACTTCTAAAGTACACTATTTTATATCTATTATGATAGTATCAGGGTTTGTTGTTGACGTATAATGCATTTGCATTATAAGTACCTAATGGATATTGTGATATGATTAATTTGGAATTTATTATAGGTACCTATTATAATTATTTATAGGTCAAATTTTGGTTTAGTACCATAGATATTTATGTATTTAATATACAGCAGAGCGACACCCACTTGCCCACCTTTTTTAATATTAAAATTAATTTCAAATCGATCAGAATAACAATATTAGTATTATATTTATATTGTTATTATACATTTAGCTTAGACTAACTAATATAGTAATAAACATTAGAAAATTGGAATTATTGTTAGTAACATTGTATAATAAAATTTAGTTATAAAATTTTATTATAATTCAATTATTTCTTGTATGTACATTGTAAATTATCAAGCATATTCACCTCCCTTTTATCATTTAATAATTAAATTACTTAAATTTGTATAAATTAACTTAATTAGTATACTTAAATAAAATATTTTCAGATTCCTAGGTTTTTAATTAAGTCAAAGACTTCCGTGGTTCATCAATTTCTTTTAGAAACTAGAAAACAATACATTTCTCACAAACTGGAATATTTACATAACATAAGTTTTTGATAAAACAGGTTTTAGATACTTCACATTTTCATAAAATATTTAAATAATCATTTTGTAGCAATATTTCAAAATAGTTTGGCTATTTTTTTGCATTTTACATTTTGTTTCTTTTTTCTAAAAGATTTTATAGGAATTTATTCTCGATAAAACCAGCGTGCAAAATATATAATACCAGGTTTATCGGAAGTTGTTTAACTGAAAAAGCATTTGAAGTTCAAATGTTCAAATGTTGACGGAATAGAATATTTAAACGTATCATACCGATTTCTTCTCAGATCTTTGTTATTTGATGGATTTGAAAAAATACTAACCCTAAAAACATCGAACATAGCACTATTACTCAAATTATAATTTTCCTTGTGTACTCAATGACATTTTCAAAATATTTGGAGTAATTTTATGCTATACAAAATAGTTATTAGTAGGTACCTACTTTTAGATTCTGAGTGGAACGATGAATGTATTGATTTTACAATGATGTGTGTTTTTATTTTTTTTATTTTTGTGTCTGTGTACACGATAAGTAGTCGAAATAATGCTTCGATTTTCGACTTCAGTATCTTGTTCGATTGGAAAGTGAATATCGTTGGTGCATTGAGGAGGTCAAAATTTAAAATTCCCAGTACTTTTCAAAAGCGCCAAGAAAAACAAAAGAAAAATTAAGGAAAAACGGGAATTTTTACGCAAAATCGATTTTTCAGAAAATTGAATTTGGTTTTTGGTGTAACTTTAAAACAAATGAGGGGGTACTTGAAACTTCTAAAGTGTACTATTATATATCTATGATAGTATAACGGTTTTTGTTGATGTATAAAGCGTTATAAGTATCTAATGTATATTGTGATATGATTAATTTGGAATTTATTATAGGTAAGGTTACCTATTATAGGTACCTATTATAGGTCAAATTTTGGTTTAGTACCATAGATATGTATATAATATGTCTTATACCTAGACTGACATACCGTCTCCGCTCAGAATCGTTTTTCTTATACAATGATATTATATCGTTGAATTCAAATTTAATATCATCCATTATACAGTGACCCGCTTGTAACCTACTGTACAGCAGAGTGACACCCACTTACCCACCTTTTTTAATTACAACGATCTCATACTATAAATAAAAAGAGGTACTTACTATTGTCTATTAGTATCTACTATTTATTAATTTACCTAGTTGTTGTATGCGGGCTGCCAGCGATGGTGATTTTTGAATAAATTATTGAAGACAATTCAACAGTGAATAAAATAATAGTGTCTAAAACTAATAGTTTCTATTTTAATTTAAACAAAATTAAAAATGTGTACAATAGTTGTGTGTGTTTGCTGCTGAGTGGCGAGAAGGTTCTCAGGTCTTAACGTCCATGGTACATCTGAATAGGATGTACACAAAGCTCCCTTATAAATGATGTCGGCTTGTGTGTGTTATGCATGTGTCCTGGTCGTGGAAAGTCGTTTTCTTCAATTATGCGACCATCCCGCCATGGCTATTATATTGCTATTTGCTTATATAGTCACCGAATTTTAAAAAGACAACTGGTTTACGATTTCCAAACATGTTTGCCTAGCTATCATCATAATATTATTATTTAATACGTGTTTGTACAATTTCAATTAAGTATTATATTATAATATAAACAAGTTTTTATTTCCCTTGAATAATTACAATATTGATTAATAATTGTGTAAGTATAAGCCTATGTAATATAATTTCAGTAAACAATTGTAAGCACCAGAGGCTAAAATAAAAATTGTTCGTACCTCAAACTTTATATTGAACTTGGAGTTTGCCCACCACAAAAGTGTATTTAATCCATGCACATAAACATAGAGTAGTCAATTTCAATTTTTTTTTATCTATCAAGTACAGACTACATCACAGTATAAAAGCCTAGGCTAGGCTGATGACAAATATTTGACAACGACGTTAAGGATAAGGAATAAGAATATGAATGCTTCCGACGGTGCCACCTGACAAGTTTATATTATTATACATAATTTCACTGTATAAATGCACTGAACTATAATATAGAGACAGTGAATTGCCCACCGGCCGTAGGAAAAACGATCTACAATATTACTCACAATCACATGACATTGATCGATGAAATATTTTTTAAAAGCTAATTAGTATAATAATTAATTACCACGTTATTAATATTTAACTAAAAATATAATACACTAAGCTTGGGTATACCTACTTGTCATTAAAAGGAATTTTAAATGTTGACCTCCTCAACGCACCAACAATATTCACTTTCCCATCGAACAAGATACTGAAGTTGAAAATCGAAGCATTATTTCGACTACCTACTTATCGTGTACACAGACACAAGAAAAACACACATCATTGTAAAATCAATAAATTCATCGTTCCACTCAAAATCTAAAATAAAATAAATAATACGCATTACGCATTTAGGTTAATGAGTGCCTACTGCCTACTTAAAATCATGTAAGTATTTTTGTGTGGTCAGAGAAGTGGAATCTGGAAATGAAATCAAACAATAGGTAGGTACTTAGAAGTATGGGCTGATTGTTCACTGGTAAAAAATTATAACTTAAACGCTTTATATGTGCACGAAAAAATGTAAGCTGATTGTAAGTATGAATAATTATAACATTTACATAATTTATTATTATAATTTATAAATGTAATTTAATGTGTTTTGTACTTTCTGATTATTAATTTATAGCCGAATTTGGATCTGAGTGGTCTCCTGATGAGACAAAAATTGTTTACATTGCTGAGAAAAAAGTTCCAAAGTCAGAACCATTTTATAAACAAAAACCAAGAGCACCACCTCATAAAGATGGTGTGGATAATAGTGACACTGTGTCGGTAAGCCTCTTCATAACTAGGGGGGAGGCTGGAAGGGCTTAGCCCCCCCAAAACTTGTAATATCCCCTCAAAATAAATTATTCAAATCTTTAAAAATTAAACTGTATTTCTTATTTTTTTTTTTTTGGAAAAAATGTAATTATTCAATTTTTTGAATTTTTATTTAAACTTTTTTTAGATTCTGAGTGAAACGATGAATGTATTGATTTTACAATGATGTGTGTTTTTTTATTTTTTTATTTTTTTTGTATCTGTGTACACGATATATAGTCGAAATAATGCTTCGATTTTCGACTTCAGTATCTTGTTCGATTGGAAAGTGAATATCGTTGGTGCATTGGGGAGGTCAAAATTTAAATTTCCCAGTAGTTTTCACAAGCGCCGGGAAAAACAACATAAAAATTAAGGAAAAACGGGAATTTTTACGCAAAATTGATTTTCCAAAAAATCGATTTTGGTTATTGGTGTAACTCTAAAACAAATGAACGTATATACATGAAATTTTCACTGGTTGTTTATATTTGCATTTTCTATACACGATAACATTTTCAAAATATTTTGATTTATTTTGAACTGTTTAGGGACATTTTCATTTTTCGTTTTTTTTTAGTTTTTTTCTAGAAATATCAATAAAATTTTATTTGTTGGTTGCGAAAGCTTGAAAATTTAATAGAAGGCTCCTAATATATTGTTTCAAAGGCAGATGAAAAATATTAAAAATCCTTAGTCACAATTTTTTTTTATAAGCATTTAAAGTTCAAAAATTGACAAAATATGGAAAAATCACGAAAATTAGCAAATTATTTTGAGTTAAGAATTCGTAAAAATTTTTCTTTTTAAATCTAAGATTTGAAAATCTAATACAAGATTACTCATAAGATTGTCTACCTTTATCAATAAAAAAATCTCTACCGGAAAGTCAAATTAAATTTTTATGATCGTTTGAAATTCAAATTTGTACAACTTTGGATATTCACACGATTTCACATGTAGCGATTTCCTTATTTTGTTGTAATTCAAAAACGAAACACTGTAGATACATGAAAATTTCACTGAATGTTTAAATTAGCATTTTCTATACACCATACAATTTTGAAAATATTTTGACTCTTTTTGAGCTGTTTACGGACATTTTCAGTTTTCAATTTTTTTAGTTTTTTTTTTCTATAAATATCAATTAAGTCTTATCGGTTGGGCCAAAGAGTGTAAAAATTTAATACAAGGCTCCTGATATATTGTTACAATATCAGTTGAAAAATATTAAAAATACATAGGCACAGTTTTTTTTTACATGCATTTAAAGTTGGAATTTTGACAAAATGTATCAAAATCTCGAAAATTATCAATCATTAATAAATTATAAAATGTTCAGTTTTTATAGCCAAGGATTGCAAAATTTAAAACAAAGGTTCTCCTAAATAGTTCATACTGTAACCAAAAAATTTAAAAAATATATGAACATAGGTTTTTTTTACAGACATTTCAAAATTCATATTTGGACGAAATTACATATTAAAAAACCTAGAATAACTATTTTAATTATTTTGTTGTGATTGTATAATATTATTCGTGGGTACTTGAAACTTCTAAAGTGTACTTTTATATATCTATGATAGTATCACGGTTTGTTGTTGATGTATAACGCGTTATAAGTTATAAGTACCTAAATTCATAAGCGTGTTTACGGGAGGGGCCGGGTGGTTAGTTGTTAGGTGGTCAGGGTGTACCCTGCAGTACCTAATACCCATAGATTTTGATAGTAATTTTTTTAGTTACGCATTTATTAATTTGTGATCACAGATATAAAATTTTAAACAAAGTGATCCAAATCCAAAAGGAAAAACCTGTGGTGAATGGATTAAGTTGCTTACAGTTCATGTTAGAGAGGATTTATTTTCAAATGTATTCAAAGCCTTTAAAATATTCGTAACTATACCAGTTACAAGCTGTTCGTGTGAACGGACATTTTCAAAACTATGTTTTATAAAAACCAAACTGAGCAGCACTATGAATCAAGATCGCCTGGATGGTTTATTAACGTATCGAGCAAGAATTGGCAAGAAATATTAACTTTGATGATGTCATTGAGACTTTTAGAGTATTAAAACCATATAATAGACGAATGGATTTATAAGCACTTTATTTCAATAAATTATATCAACAATGTATTATGTATCTGTTTTTAATTTAGTTTTAAATATATTTTTATTGTTTTGACAATAGTTATACTTTTTTATCATAATTAAAAAATATTCCTACCATTGTGAATTTTATAACATGAAAAATTGATGTTTCTTCATGTCTAAAAAAAAATAGGTCTTACAATTTAAAAATTTGCTGTGCCCCCTCGGCTACCAAAGTCTGAACACGCCTATTTACCTAGTGGATATTGTGATATGATTAATTTGGATTTTATTATATAGGTACCTATTATAGGTCAATTTTTTTTAAAATACCATAGATTTGTATATAATATGTCTTAAACTTAGGCTGACATACCGTCTCCACTCAGAATCGTTTTTCTTATACAGTTATACAATGATATTATATCATTGAATTCAAATTTAATACCATCCATTATACAGTGAACCACATGTAACCTACAGTACAGCAGCTAGAGCACCTTTTTTTTGATAAAGGTAGACAAACTTATAAAGAATCTCGTATTACATCTTAAAATCTGTGATTTAATTTAATTTCTATTAAATTTCCAAGCTTTCGCGTCCAACAAATAAAATTTTATTGATATTTTTAGAAAAAAAACTAAAACAAAATGGAAAATGAAAATGTCCCTAAAAAGTTTAAAATGAATCAAAATATTTTGAAAATGTTATCGTGTATAGAAAATGCAAATATAAACAACCAGTGAAAATGTCATTGTAAATACGTTCATTTCTTTTAGAGTTACACCAAAAACCAAAATTTTGGAAAACCGATTTTGCGTAAAAATTCCCGTTTTTCCTTAATTTTTATGTTGTTTTTCCCGGCGCTTGTGAAAACTACTGGGAAATTTTTACTTTTGACCTCCCAAAGTACCAACTAGATTCACTTTCCTTTCAGAATTAGTTAGGTTAGGTTTAATTAACTATTTTGATTTTGATGTTTCAAAAATGTGTTTTAATTCATTATTGCGATTTTACTTTTGTTCATTGTTGCGATTACGTTGTTAATAATACAGATACCGCGTTGAGCGGGCATTCCAGAATATTCTATAGGCACAAAAATTATTTTAGATTCTGAGTGAAACGATGAATGTATTGATTTTACAATGATGTGTGTTTATTTTTAATTTTTTTTTTAATTTTGTGTCTGTGTACACGATTAGTAGTCGAAATAATGCTTCGATTTTCAACTTCAGTTCGATGGGAAAGTGAATCTATTTGTAATTTTTCGAGGTCAAAATTCCCAATAGTTTACACAAGCGATCAGATTAACAAAAGAAAAAACGGGAATTTTTACGCAAAATCGATTTTTCACAAAATTGAATTTGGTTTTTGGTGTAACTTTAAAACAAATGAACGTAGACACTTGAAATTTTTACTGGTTATTTATATTTTCATTTTCTATACACGATAACATTTTCAATAGTTTGATTTATTTTGAACTGTTTAGGGACATTTTCATTTTCCATTTTTTTTTATTTTTTTTTTCTAAAGATATCAATAAAATTTTATTTGTTGGCTGAAAAAGCTTGAAAATTTAACAGAAGGCTCCTAGTATACTGTTCCAAAGGCAGATGAAAAATATTAAAAATCCTTAGTCACAGTTTTTTTTCCTAAGCATTTAAAGTTCACAAATTTACAAAATATGGAAAAATCACGAAAATTAGCAAAATATTTTGAGTTGAAAATTCGTAAACATTTTTCTTTTTAAAAATTATATTAAAATATAATACAAGATTCCTCATACATTTTTCTACCTTTATCAAAAAAAAAATGTCTATAAGAAAATCAAATTAAATTTTTATGAGCGTTTGAAATTCAAATTTTTACAACATTGGATATTCACTCGATTACTCATGTAGCGATTTCCTTATTTTGTTGTAATTCAAAAACGAATAAATATAGACACATGAAAATTTCACTGAATGTTCAGATTAGCATTTTCTATACACTGTACAATTTTTAAAATATTTTGAGTTGTTTACGGACATTTTCAGTTTTCAATTTTTTAAGTTTTTTTTTTCTTTAAATATCAATAAAGTTTTATCTGTTGGGCCAAAAAGTGTAAAAATGTAATACAAGGCTTCCGGTATATTGTTACAATATCAGTTGAAAAATATTTAAAATACATAGGCACAATTTTTTTTTGAAGATCGAATTTTGACAACATTTATCAAATTTAAAATTGAATAATTATTTTGTAGTTAAAAATTTATAAAATGTTCAACTTTTATATCTAAGGATTGAAAATTTAAAACAAGATTCCATGTAAGTAGCTAATTCTGTTACCAAAAAATCTAAAAAATACATAAGCACAGTATATTTTTATAGTCATTTTAAGTTCAAATTTGGATGAAATTACATAAAAAAAACCTAGAATAACTATTTTAGTTATTTCGTTGTGAGTGTATAATAATAAATAATATTATTCGTGGGTACTTGAAATTTCTAAAGTACACTATTATATATCTATGATAGTATCAGGGTTTATTGTTGATGTATAACGCGTTATAAGTACCTAATGGATATTGTGATATGATTAATTTGGAATTGATTATAGGTACCTACCTATTATAAATATAGGTCAATTTTTTTTAATACTATAGATAAGTATATAATGTCTTTTACCTAGACTGACATACCGTCTCCGCTCAGAATCGTTACCAACGAAATGTACTTTATTTGCAAGGCTGGGATAACGAGTTAAAAAGTTAAAGTTAAGTAAAGTTACTTTTAAGTTTTAACTAAGTTACAAAACGATTTTATTTATTTATTTTTACTAGTATAAATTTTCTTAGATTTAAAATCAAAATTGCATGTGTGATGTGTCTATACCGTCATTTGTTTTAAAGTTACACCAAAAACCAAAATCGATTTAGTCAAAAATCGATCTTGCGTAAAAATTCCCTTTTTTTCTTAATTTTTCTTTTGTTTTCCACTGCGCTCTTGAAAACTACTGGAAAATGTTTAATTTTAATTGTAAAAACAATACATTCATCGCTCCACTCGGAATCTAAAATGAAACTAATGTAAGTATCAATAAAATGAGGGTAAATTCATTAAATGGTTTATTTTTCCAAACAATTAACTATTTTATATTACAATTAATAATCAATTTGTATTAACCATTATGTAGGTATAAGTATCTAATTATTAGGTTATCGATATGAATTATGAATCCTTATATTTTTAAAAAATTATCATAATGATATCATTAAATTAGTATTATGGAATGAAGGGGTGTGGGGGGGCAAAGCCCCCCCACAGGACACAGATTATATTGTCACTAAAAGTACTTTGCCCCTAGTAAGCTACTTATCTGCGGGCGTGACTGGTATAGCCAATTACAGAATTAGAGTAAAGGGGAAAAAATAGTGGTGGTCACTTTTTACCAACGCAATAGACAGTGTAATTGACAGTAGTCAATTCTTGGAAATTTTATAATTTGGTAAATTGTGAAAAAATATCCCAATTTAACTACGGATCAAAACTTATTTTGAGTTTGGTGAAACCTTAAGAAAAGAAAAATGAAGAAACAAACTACGAGTCTGGAGTCTATTTTTCCAACACTAATTTGGGTTGACCTTCTAAAAATTCCCTACCTAGAGCTATAAGAATGCTGAATGGATGATATTGGTCATCTCATTAGGTACCGAAAATTAATTAAATAAATTGTATACAACATTGTTTTTTTGAATTTTTTAAATACGCTTTATGCCAACTTTGCGTCAGAGCAACATTTCGTTACGCAAAGTTAACAAGTTAACTAATAGTATTAAGCAACAAAATCAAATGTTTTTTAAATGGTAAGATTATAAATATTACCAAATACTGATCACAATTATAATGAATTTTTAAATTTTTAATACTTTGGCCGTTAGTGGGTTAATAATTTAATATTATATGAACCTTCCGGCTTCCCTGT
>CARXXK010001137.1:101008-138570 GCA_949089665.1 Macrosiphum euphorbiae | reverse complement strand
ATTGCTATCTGGTCAATAATTTTTGTTATTATGATTATGTTATCATAGCCAAACGTGAAAAAACATTTTTTTTCAGCAATTGATGATGTTTTGGCGGCAATATGAGGTAAAATATTAATTGTATTCGTCTGATGTAATATTTGAGTAGGTAGTATAGAAGTAGTAATGTGTACTATATAACGACACGCTAGATGTTGCTTTTATATATATTCGTTTAGTACAAGTAGGTGACTAAACGTCAATACTAGTAAAATATTAATATGTTTACAACTGAATATACTACAATACTGTTTATGCAGAAAATCATATTGGGGTAAAATGGTTTAGATGTATCAACAAATGATTAAATAATATTATGTAATATTTATTGAATAATTATACTTAAAAAAATTACTTCAACTTAGTATTTATTACTAATACTGTATTAATTATATATTATATTAGGAACTTTTATATTATGCATGCATATTATAATATATATTTATAACTTATTATTTCATAAAAATAAAATAGAAAACATTCTTTTATAAAATAGATTTTTATGAATTAATTTAGCATGCGGCCTATTACCCCATTAGGTGCGCACTTTTACCCCAATAACGGGGTAAAAAGACGCATTTGTTATAATTTCTAATTATTCAGAATTTTTGGTATTTGCTTTGGTAAAATTAAACTTTGACCTGAAAATCGAAATCTACGTAATATTTATGATAGGAAAACAATATTTCTAAAACTTGTATGCTACCACATACCAGCTGTTAAATGTTAGGTGCGCCATTATACCCCAGGTTACTCTATATATAAATTGGATGCATTTTCGAAAATAAAAATATTTTCAGTTTTTAAGCAGTTTTATACCTATTGTTGTGTACCTATATATTTAATTTTTGAATAAAAAAATATGATTATTATATAATATTGTGTACTGATAAACATAGCATACATAAATACATAATATACTGGTGCAATAAACCATAATTATAATAATAAGTAATAACTAACAGGGGGGTGGAGTGGCCGAGTGGATTTAGGAGTCGGTTGCGACGCACAACGGTGCCGGTTCGAATCCGACCACGGGTGGCATTTTTCTTCAGGCAAGTCAAGGTGTCCGGAGAGAAGTTCCGCCATCCCCCACCCGGGCATGGCAGATACCTACGGGCTACCGGTGTCCACTAAAAAATCTGCCAAACCAAAACACACGTGTTTACTAACTTAAAATTCTTCCCCTACAAACAAAAACAAACGACTAATGGCCCAGTTGCCGAATTTCATGATCAATATAAAAAAAAAACAAGAAGGGATGTTTAGGGATGTTTTATGATTACCTATACAAAACTTCAAGAGAAAATAATAATAATTATTACCAAACATAATTTATACTTTTAATTGATTTGAATGTATTATATTATTATTTAAATGGATAATATTTTGATTCATTTGGATATTGATATCATGTTGTAAGTTGTGTTGAACCATACTCGGATTAAATATACCTATTTATTACTCATCTCATTCGTCTTATTATGAATGAAGTTCAAATTATAAAAAAATCATGTATCTGAATAAACTATAGCGAGAAATTACTTGTTACTGGTATGTTTCTGTTGTCGTATATTGTAAACAGTCGTCAAGATATTATTATATAATATATATGTAATAGAGGTGGGAACATTTTAAATTGTAAAATATTGACATAGGTCAGTGAAGCAATATGTGCTGAGGCAGCAATAAGATTTTAATATATAACACCGCCCTTTGCACAGACACGGGAGAGTCCCGTTGTCGCTGAGTGATTCGGCGAGGACGTAGGTACGACGGTTGTACATGTGAAACGTCAATCGTAGTACGGGCTAGGCAATCTGAATTTGCTAAGTGTTTCATTTATGTTTGTTTTAATATAATAAAAGTGTT
The DNA here is from genome assembly GCA_949089665.1 of Macrosiphum euphorbiae. Classification (NCBI taxonomy): domain Eukaryota; kingdom Metazoa; phylum Arthropoda; class Insecta; order Hemiptera; family Aphididae; genus Macrosiphum; species Macrosiphum euphorbiae. The sequence continues at coordinate 136,659 of CARXXK010001137.1, read as the reverse complement.
TCCGACCTAAAAACTCGAGTTGAGTATTATTTCAAAGTCTTCTTGGTTCTTAACTTTAATATTGGAACAGTGCTCAGACCCACACACCTATAGTCAATGATGTTTAGTACAAACTGAACAGTGCTCTGGTTGTGGCGTCCTAATAGTCATTCCATTTTAGGAAACGGACGAAGAACTGACAAAACGCATACCATCGTACCTCAAAGGTTAACTACTAAGGTTATCTGAATTTATTCTAGAGACAGTCATTAGCCTAGAGCGTACGAGGGTAAGGTATAAAGTTGGTTTACCGCGTATTATCCGATACGGGTGATACCACACTGTGTTTTTTATTTCTCTCATTGGATTTTAAACTTTTATTAAAATGTAAACACTATGTATAACTTTGATTTATTTCAAAATAGCAGAAACAACTGAACTTCTGAACTATTAATATTTGGACACTATTACGCAGTGTACCTACTCGTCGTATTTGGCGTCACGTAATATACGTAAACTATTTGGTTACAATATGAGAGTCGGACGATAGGTGGGACGCTATACGGAGTTCATAATACGTATTATAAAAACAGTGACGTTTTGTGCACACGTTTTGTGTGCTCTTAAGTTAGTAAAATGTTTGATGTATATTGTCATTACGTTAAGACTATCTCGGACGACGTGACACAAACAACTGTCACAGTATACCATGATATACCAAACATATAATCCAAAAAAATAAAAAAATTAAAAAATAAAAAAATAACCGAAACTACAAACGGGTCACGGAGCCATCATTAATTAAGTGTACTACCAGTAGTGCACAAAGAGTTATTTCCTGATGTTTTCAAACTCAATCTACGACGATTACTTGACAGTACATTTTTATACACGGAAAAACTTCTTTCGACATCTACAGACGACATTGAAGCATATATTATACAAAATAAACCAAATCATTACTATTGTCAAGTTTTCAGGCAATCCTTCCATATCTTCAACTTCGCCAAAATTATTGAATTTTTTAATAAAGCTTTGTAACCATGATTTTTGTCTAAACCTTCATTTAACTTCTGTACGACTGCTTTGCTTTTTGTACATTTTAAGTCAACAATTTTATTTTTCACATCTTCGACAGTTTTTAATGAATCGGATTATTCCATTCTTTTCCAAAAATGTTTTGGATTTGGGTAAAAACCAGATATTCGATTTAATAAATGCCAAGTTACACTGAAGGTTATTCTAAATACTTTTTTTTACAAAAAATTGTCAAAATCTGCAAAATAAGCATAATGATTTTAAAATAAACACTTTCCTGCAAAATCTATCAAATATGCAAAAATATGCACATTCAAATTTTAAATCTGATATCATGGCACAGAGAAATGGATTTTTTTCGCACTCTACTATTTTTAACAATACGCGGGCTTGGAAGACTTCTATGTGACAATATCCAAATTGTTCAGTAGAGAGTTTTTGAGATTCAAAAATTAAAATAACGTATTTTTGCCCAAGTGATTTTGAAATATTTGGCATCAAAAAATCTACAAATTTCCGCGCTATTTATTTATTAATAGGTATTATAAAAATAAATCCTTTTAAGTACTCAAAATATTACATAACTTAAAAATTCCTCGTTGGAAACAAAAGGTTCTACTCATAGAACTTTTTGTTCCAATTCTATTTTTTTTAAATAAAACGTTCCATCGATAGAACATATTGATTCCAAATTAATTGATTTGTTCTATCTTAATTTTAATAAAGAGTGTTTTTTTTTGTGTATTATTATAGGTACTGACCTGATCATCTAAGGTACCTACCTATTTAGGTATTTTAGTACCATCGACGTACCGTGTGTGAAATACACCTATTTTTATAAATAGCAACAAAAAAGATGCACGATAATATTATTTATATACAAAAATTTCCGATAACACCTTTTGTTTCCAATACCTATTAGGTTTATTAGATAACACATTTTCATTTAAATATAAATTAAAAAACAAAATGTTCTATTGATGTATATCTAACACATTGTATATCTAACATATTATATATTGTATCTAATATATTAAACCTTTTTTTTCTAACTTTTTAAATATTGGATCTATTAAATTTTTTCTCAGACTAAAAAACAGAGAAAAATAATTCTTGACTGAATAGAGAAAAAATAATTTTTAAAATTTTTTGATATAGAACTCTTTGATTCCAAGCCCGGGAATAGTTAACAAGAGTATACAAATTCTAAAAGTCCCTAAGCCTAGTAATACGTTTAGATAAATTTATTGTTGTGGTAATACCAAAAACACAAATAACTAATAAGGGGTTTCATGTTTCAAGCCATCCAAAATCATTTCTAGCTTATAATTGTGTACATTTGTGAATTGTTCTATAATTAAAATAGTAAATAGCAAAATTATTTACAGTTACCTATTCGTTTTTTTTAATTGAACAAAATAATAAAATCACTACATGAAAAATCGAGTAAATATCGAACGTAAAAATTTGAACTCCAACACTCATAAAAATTTAATTTGACTTAAGTACTGCAGTAAGTCAACCATGGTTGACATTTTTTTTTCGATTAATGTAGACCAACTTTTGAGGAATCTTGTATACCTTTTTCAAATCTTGAATTAAAAAAGAAAAATTTTTAGGAATTTCCAACTCTAAATAATTTACACGCTTTTGTGATTGTTACGTATTTTGTCAATACTCAATATTCGAACTAAATGCTTATAAAAAAAATTACGACTATGTATTTTTAATACTTTTCAACTGCCATATTATAACCATATACTAATTTTCAAGCTTTTTAACCTAACCAACTAACCACTACAACTAATAATTAATAGAAAGTAATGATTCTAAAACAGCTGTAATAACTAATAAGTTGTTTTCTGTAGGTAACTAAAAAAAAAAAAACAATTTGGGGGATGTAACCCCTAACCTCCCCCTCTGAGCATGCCACTGCCTACACGGTGGAAAAATATATTATTGTTTATTATATATAATTATATAAATTTATCATAATAGGTACATTTCATTTTCATACATTTTATAATTCAATAATTGTTAAAAAAAAATATACTATACTATATTATCAAACTGATAATATATATTATGATATTTTAATTTTTTTGAAGGGGTCGGAGCAGGTGCGTTTTTTGGTACAAAAACACGTCTTACAGGAAAAACTCTCACGCCCTGCAGAATTGCCAGATTTCGTTAATTTTTTTTTTTATCTAAAAGTAGAGAATATTTTGTAGGTTGGATCAAAGCCCGATTTTGAAAATCATAACTATACCTAGGTAGAAGCTGGAATATGCATTTGAAAAATGCACAATATTTGTCCTTTTTCAAAGGTATTTTTCTACAACTGTTTAAAGTAAAATAGAAATTCGGGCTTTGATCCAACCTGCAGAAACTTCTCATCTTTCAGATAAAAAAAATTGACCAAAATCCGACATATCTACGAGGCATGAGTTTTTCCTGTGAAACCATTTTTATTACATGGTACAACATGTGAATTAAATTGCCTAAATTTTACTCCTTAATAAGTGACCGGCACCGACACCCTTAAGTCATTACCTATCATCGGTTTGATAACTAAAATATAGTAGGTATATTTTTTTAACAGTTAGGTATTGAAGATCGAACTATAAAACGTATGAAAATGAAATGTACACAGTAATATAATGATATTTGTATATAATTATTTTAACTGCATAATATATTATCTATACAGAAGAATATATTATTATATTAATAATAATAATTATATTATATTTTTCTGCCGTGAATACGCACCTTTTTTCAGCGAGTAGAAACATTCGTACGCACCAATTTTTACCGTGTAGAAACTTTCATATTACGAACATTTATTTTATCTTTTTTAATAACCTAACCTCCTGTGGTCAGGACACTTGGAAACATATACTGAGTGATTCTTTTATCAAACAACACTCATTATTTCAAAAAGTGTACATTTTTTTAGCTAGTTTCAAGTCGCTTATAAAACAACGTTTTTATTAAAAAATTATATTTTTAATTATTTTTTATCCTTATAATTTTTTAAGTTTTTTACTTTTTTGAATGAAAACATAGGGTTTTAATTTTATATTCTAAAGTAGAATATTTTTCTTAGTATTTTGATACATGAAAATTGAATTTGGGGCGAGTAGTTTATGAGTTATAAGTAATTAAAGTTTAGACGAGCGGTGAAGTGGACAAACATTTCGCGGGGTAACCCCGAACCACTCCACTCCGCTCGTCTATACTTTAAATACTTATAACTCATAAACTACTCAACCCAAATTCCATTTTCATGTATCAAAATACTAAGAAAAATATTCTGCTTTGGAATATAAAATTAAAACCCTATGTTGTTATTCAAAAAAGTAAAAAACTTAAAAAATTATAAGGATAAAAAATATTTAAAAATATAATTTTTTAATAAAAACGTTGTTTTATAAGCGACTTGAAACTATGTAAAAAAATATTTTCAAAAAAATTTACACTTTTTGAAATAATGAGTGTTGTTTGATAAAAGAATCACCCAGTATACTATAATGTATTTACTCCTGTAGAAACGAAAAAAACCAATAAACAAAACACATGGCGTAAACATGTACCTTGTAAAATTATCCTTTACTTGTTTATAAATACAATTTTTATTAGTGTTTAGTAAATATTTTGTTATTTAAAAAAGAAATTTTACTCAGCCAGGGTTCTCAGCGATTTCCTTATTGTGCTGTAGGTAATTCAAAAACGAATAACTGTAGATGGTAGATACATGAAATATTCACTGGTTGTTTATATTTGCATTTTCTATACACGATAACATTCTCAAAATATTTCGATTTATTTTGAACTGTGTAGGGACATTTTCATTTTCCATTTTTTTTTTTTAAATTTTTTTTTCTAAAAATATCAATAAAATTTCATTTGTTGGTTAAAAAAGCTTGAAAATTTAATAGAAGGCTACTAGTATATTGTTTCAAAGATAGATGAAAATTATTGAAAATCCTTAGTTACAGTTTTTTTATAAGTATTTTAAGTTCAAATATTTACAAAATACGTAAAAATGACGAAAATTTGCAAATTATTTTGAGTTATAAGTTCATGAAAAATTTTCTTTTGAAGTCTAAGATTTGAAAATACAATACAAGATTGCTCATAAGTTTGTCTACCTTTATAAAAAAAAAAAAAATGTCTGCCAGAAGGTCAAATTAAATTTTTATGAGCGTTGGAAATTCATATTTTTTAAACATTTGATATTCACTGGATTTCTCATGTAATGATTTTCTTATTTTATTGTAATTAAAAAAAAAAATGACTGTAGATACTTGAAAATTTCACTGAATGTTTATATTAGCATTTTCTATACACCATAACAATTTTGAAAATATTTTGACTCATTTTGAGGTGTTTACGGACAATTTCAAATTTTAATTTGTTTAGTTTTTTTTTTTATAAATATCAATACATTTTTATTTTGTGGGCTAAACAATGTGAAAATTTAATACAAAGCTACTGATATATTGTGACAAGAGCAGTTTAAAAATATGAAAAATACATACATAGGCACAATTTTTTTTTTACAAGCATTTAAAGTTCAAATTTATCAAAATTTATCAAAATCTCGAAAATTTTCAATCATTGTATTTTTAAAAAATTATAAAATGTACAGTTTTTAATTTTTTATAACTATGGATTGAAAATGTAAAACAAAGATTCTCAAATGTAACCAAAAATCTATAAAATATGGTTGAAGAATATAGTTATAAGAAACATTTATTTTTTCCTGACATTTTAAATTCAAATTTGGATGAAATGACATATTAAAACCAAGAATAATGATTTTAGTTATTTTGTTGCAATTTAAAAATATTATTTGTTACTATATGAAACTTTTAGAGTATATTGTTATATTTTATATACACGCAATTACATTTTCAAATGTAATTTTTCTGGAACAATGAATTTAACCTACTATAGTAAATACTATAATTCCTAATACTGAAATTAATTACCTAAGTACTTTATTCATAATAGTATCATCAAATACCGTATATTAACTGTCTTCTCTGTATACAATGATATTTTATCATTAAATTCAAATTGAATACCATCCATTACAGTGACCCACTTGTAACCTACTGTAACGCAGAGTGACATCCACTTGCTCACCTTTTTATTGGTGTTATAAATATTATAATGTACTTACAAGTTACAAAAGTCTATAAATTATTTAAAATAAATATTTAAATGTTTAGAACAAAAGTTACCTATTCAATTTGTCAGGTGTTTCTTATATACATTGTGTATAAGTTCATAAATCATAAGCACAATTAGAATAAAAAAATTGCCCTAAAACACCTAAGGCAGCTAATAAACTTGGAATAGTGGACCCGTCCCAGTCCGCCCTGTGTACACCAGATTTACTTCCTACAGTATTTCCCACCTCAAAGTCGTCAAAAAACTGGTAAAACAAGCTGATTGTGTTCAATTTTTTTTGCCAAATATTACACTGAATAAAACTAACAACAATTGTGTCATAATTTTTAATTTTATTCATATACTCCAAAGTATCCACTAATATATTTTTTAGTTTAAAAACTTTTTTTAAAACTTTACGGAGATTAATTAACTGTTCAGTGCAATTAGTTGGAGTAATAGTAAAACAATTTCTATTTCTATTTTCATTTAATCGTTCTCCTAAAGTAATTTCTTGTGGCAAAGTAAATGTGCCTAGATCAGTGTAATATTTCATACGTTTGTATTCAGAACTAAAGCATGTAAAATTGTTATCAATATTATTTATTTTTAATTTAAGCTATCAAAAAAGTTAGTGGAAATACTGTCATCTGTGAGTAATTGTGTAGTAGTGTTTAGCAATGAGTTTTTTATTCCTCCCACAGTACAGTTAATACCTTCTACTACACTTTGTACAACATTTCGAGGAACTTGAGGATTTGAGCATAATGATACTATAAGATTACTGCAATGCATTTCTAAAGTTATTGGTTGGTTATAAAAACATTTTAATACGTCCAAAGCTGGAGAGTTGGTAAATATAATAATATAAGTTGGTAATTATTGACCGAAGGTATAAAATCAGAAACCAAAGTACAATTATTTACAACCATTGATGTATTGCTGATTAAATGTGAAGTACTATCATGATTTACAGTTTCACTCATATGAGTAGATAAATGTTTTTTAAAAAAAATAAGCAAATGAAAAGAACGGTTACAATCATTTTCAGCACATATATACATAGAAAAATCATGTGTAGAATGTTTAAATTGAAAATGTTTATTTAAATTTTGAATAGATGACAAGAATTGTTTACATACAAAACAAATAGTCAGATTTATAGCTAGATATAAAAATTATGATAAGAATTGAAATTAAAATTTTGTTCTTGTACCTAAACTAAATAATATAAAATGTTAGTTTAAATTAAGACTTTTAGGCCAACTTTATAAAAATTTAACTTTTTTTTAATAATAATAATGTATAAGACCAAAATATTTAAAACAATTTAAAATTAAGTTATTCTTGTATTCCAAGATCACTTATCAAAGAATTGACTGTTACATATTCTGTATCGTAAGTAGTTTGAACTGTATAAAAAGCTTTTTGAATTAAAGTCCATACAGGTAAGTATTCAGTTGGATATTCTGCATTTAGAGCATGTATTACTTTAAAACAACAATCTACAGCAGATACTATAGAGTGTAACTCGTTTTTAAGTATCATTTACAGTCTCATAGTATTGATTTATTTCATTCATTTTAGGATCCACTACAATTACCATTGATTGTAATTTAAGACCGAGTTTGACATATTTCTATATTGACGTAGACCAATGGCCCAATTCAATTTACGAATGGCAAAGAGACCGTTGTGTAGAACCGACAGATATAATATTAAAGACCTACGTGGTTATCGAATTAAAATGGACAGATGTTATGAGTCGTAGTCAGAATTACAGTTTGCTGGAACAAAGGTTTACGTGTGATCCTCGGCACACGTATTTTTATATAGATTTTAAATACCAAAGAGCCGTACCCGATCAAGATTTTTTGGAAAATTTTATAAACGCCATGATACCCTGCCATACGCAAAAACCGTCTCCGTATGAAGACTCGGAACCGTTTAAATCTCTCATGTCGGTTATTCAAGATATAGATATTTTATCGCCTTCTAACGGTGGGTTACCTATGATTTACGGGTTGTTATTTACAAATATCACCGGGATCAAAAACTTTGGATGGCCGACATACGAAAAACGGTACGTATTACGGCTACAGATTTGAAGGGAACAATGTGATTCGAGAAAAAAAAAGTGGACCGCCTCGTCATTTCAGAAGAGATTTTTATATGAAATATAACTTATATGACCTTATATGAAATACGTACATTGGCCATATGTTCATAATACCGATAGATTGAAAAAAAATTATTTATATCTAATTTTTACTGACGACAAATTACAACTACCGGTTTTCCCTCGTAGTCCGACATTGCCGGATATAAGTTTTTGATGTGTGACGATATACATATATAATAAAACAAAATTTTTTACTTTATCACCTAGAGTGCTAAAAGCAGACGTACACGTAGACGATATTGTAGTTATTTTTTATTTTTGATTTACATAAACAATTCGGACCTGTATATTTTTATGAATAATTAAGACGTTAACGGAGAGTACATCCGTTATTTTTGTTTTTTTATTTTTTGAAAACATCGTGTCGACTTGTAGCACTCCACGTGTTATAAAATTGCGGAGCTCATATAATAGTGTTTGTTATATTTTTATTAAAAATATAAGTAACGCAATCAAAAATACCGTACAGCATTAAAAATAATAACAAAAATTGTGCAATTTTTGTCATATATTTACACATGGTTAGTGATAAATATTTTGCCGTTTTATCGTTTGGATGTATTTCACGTTCTTTTACCAATTCGCGATCGATTTCTTCTTCTAGCTCTACAAAAGTTTCGCTAATAACGTGTATGTTTTTTGTGTCAAACGGTTTTAAAATATTAACAACGTCATTTATCACGGAATGATCGTGTTTTTTTTGTTCTAAATTTTGTAAATCATTTTCTCGATTTTTAACGATTTCTGTTTCATCTGATATAAAAGATTTTCCGTATCCAGCACCACACAAAACGTTAACACATACATATTTTTTTTGATCATCGCTACGAGTAATATTCATGACCGACGACGTTATTTACGGTTTTAATTTTTTGTCATTTTATTACTCTCTTTCTCTCTATCTATATTGACAGTGTCTACTAATTTTTCGTCTGTTTGTAACAGTAAATGGAACTTGTTACGAAAAATATTATTGATTAATTAATAGTTGATGACAATAACAAAAATCGTCTTTTGTCTATAAAGTAAATAGAATATATAGTAATATTGTTCGTCTTGTGTAATATCGGAAAAAAAATGTTTGCATTGGACAACGACACTCATTTACCAGTCATGATTGACTCTCCTACAAAAACACCTTTTATTCAAGACTTAGAAACGTGTAGGTGGTCTTGTCACGTCCATTCAAACTCAGACTGTTCAATGACTTACATCAATGGTATACAATATCACGTGGTTGAGATAAAACCGGTGAATCGTTCGAAATATGCAATAAATGAATATAATAGACCGCCTCCACACTTGCGTAAAGATTTAAATAGTTCGTACGGAAATAATGACTTTTGGGAACCTTTAACTGCTTTTTCTATGGATCCACCCATGATATGTGCGTTTGATAAATGTTCACAAAAATTCGACAAAAACGCTTTGGTTAAAATATTCAATACTATTTTTCGAGGTTTACATGATCGGAATGAACAATTTTTTAAATATAACACACCGTTCGACATGGTACACAAACACATTTTGACGGATGGTTTCGGAAATTTTACATTATGCAATCGTCATCTTTTGTTCAAACACTCGAGACCTAAATTAAAATATATATCGAAACTTTGGGAACGTGGTATATTGAAAACTTTATTTCCTAAACCTGATAATCGCGCATGTGCCCTTAGACGTGCGATCTTGGGTAAACGAAGCTTTGAGTAAATCAAATACTCAAGAACGACAAAGACGGATTAAAAAAATAAAATAAAAACTTCTTAAACATCAATAACGCTATATTTTTAAAATGTAATATACAAGAAATAAACTTTTTTTTTTTTAATAAATTACAAACATTTTGAGTCAATTTTTTTTTTTAATAATTATGAAATTGTTCAAACCCAATATGCACATTAATTTATACATTATACTGTTTATTCAAGCGACTATATTCTGCAGCAGTCAATGGATTACGTTTTTGCCATTCTTGAAGTTTATAAGTAAACATAACTTTTACACCGATAGGAAACTTATTCGATATCAATTGATTAACATCATCTTTGCGTAAGAGTTTCAACACCGTGATTGTGATGAATTGATCTAAACACAAAATTACGCAGTAATAAATATGAACCTCATTAAAATAATATGATTAGATTTAAATAATTAAAAATATCACCAATTAACCGGTCATGTAAAATCTCCAACCTCCACAACTGTAATATTTCACGCAAACGATGACGATCTTCCGCTGGATAAGCATGGTGGTTTTGCATGATTACTCAAGTTATATTTGATTCTTGCTGTTACAGATGTGCGACTATAGATTTGTCAATCAAGATATTCAACAAACGACTATATTGCAACGTAGGAAATATCTTTAAGCGAAAATACTCTAGACCCTTTTATTCCAAATGACCAGACATCGCGGTTTATATTCCAATCTATTTGCACATAAATAGTGGTACGTCGTCTGAAAAATTATATAATAATAATATGGGATTGAGAACTGATCGGTGAACAACAACACGACTGTATCTCATAATATTATAAATACTCCGCTCATTCTCACCAATATTGACCGATTTAATTGTAAACATCTTTAGTCTAGTCTGTCCAATTAGTGTTGAGAAAGTTATAAAAACAAAATATAAATTTGCTCAAACTCAATCGGATCCAATATTAAAAGAAATGTATATACACATATTATAAAGTATCTAATACGTAATATTGTAACCCACTGTGCAGTAAAGAGTTAAATATTACATATACAATTCAATGTCGATCAAAAATAAATATATTTAATTGTGTAATAAAAATAAATTGTTATTTTATAATTATTTTTTTGTTGTTAGTATTTTGTTTCATTGCCGCCTTTTTAAATGTTTAAACATTTTTATTTATTCAATAATAGACTCTTATTTAAGTATATGAGACTTGTTATAATTAATTAGACGCGGTGAAATTTACGAGAATCTGTATCGTTGAACTATTTTCAAAAATGTCCGTATTTAATATTGAATTATTTGTGACAGTTTCATTCGCGTCTGCCGATGTCATTAACTGTTGATGTTTATTGAGGGCGTAATATAAAAAACCGAGTACCTACCGATATCATTGCCAAAATTGTTTTCAAAAACCTATTCCACAACGATTTTATCGTGTAATCGAAATCGTTTTTAGACAGATCTTGTTCCATATCTTTTTCAACATTTGTCTGGAGTTGTTGTAAATTATTTTTTAAATCGTCTAACTGTTTGCTGTTTAGGTTTTTGCCAAGTTCGGCAATTATTTTAGTCATATTAGTTTCGTCTAAAACTAGCTGTTCAGACATTTCGTCAAAAACGCTGACTTTATAATCTTTGGTTTGGATTTCACTAACGTTCGGTACGCCGTATCAAAAGCCGAATAAAACGTCGGTTTTACAATTTTTTTTCTCCGTTGTATAACCCCACCACCAATCCCACCACGACACCGATGACATTTTATTTGAAAACTATGAGATTACGATCGCTAAGCTCAAAAAAAAACTTCTTAAAATCTCGTTATATTAATAATGTATAAACAAGTACTATATATATACTTTATGTACAAACACAACAAAAAAAGGTGGGCGTGTCTTTTTTTTAACAAGCATTGCTGATAAATATTCTATAAAAACGAACGAGCCGTAATGTTTCTCGGTACTCGTACGTTGCACGCATCGCAAATAACACAAAGCGTTCAAAGTGAATGCCGTAACTATTTTGCTATTAACGAAATAATGCAACAATCATTCAATAACGCGTACTCATGACTTCTGTAGTAAATAAATTATGGTGTTGGATGAACGGGTCGTGTAAAGACACTTCCGACGTCACAAATAATATTTTATTCCATAAAAATGTGACGACTGATGACAATTTTTGGGTGAGATTATATTACAATGAATATATTCTAATGTTTATAAATTAAATAATCTTTATATATAAAATAATATATTGTTTTATTACCGGTTTAGATATCTTGTGTTTTAGACTAGTCTTTAGAAGTTAAATATGTAAATGGTTTAATTACAAAGATGATAGACACAGACAAATGTATTATCGACAATAAATATTATTATCAGAAAAATAATCCAAAAGAAATTATTAATTTTGCGTTTGCGGAAAAAAATAGTTCTGTCAGAATGTGTCTTAACAGAAAAAAAAATTCCATTCATTCTGAATGGAAACTAGCAAATTGTTTAATATCTGAAGATTTTCCTCGTCATCAGCCTAAAGTGTACAGTTTTTATTTAATAATAATGAGAACATCGATAATTGTATTGTAATAATTTATCTATATATTTTTTTTATAGATTAAAAATAAACAAATCTATAACTGAAGAAAAAAAAGAATCGGGTTATCAAATTTTTAAATTTGACAACACCGACAACGATAAAATTATTAATTTTGAAGAGTCCGACAAAAATTCAATTAACGACGTTGACGACGTCGACAACAATCAAATCGTTATAGAAATATTAGGCAATGTGCCTATAAATATCAAATTGAGTCAAGAATTAATTGTTCGAGTATTTATATTTATATTTATACATTTATATTTACATTTATCAATGTATTGACAAATTCTGGTTTTTTATACAGATATGTATCAGAAACAATAGTTATGTGGAATCATTAACACTCGACGATTACCAACCAATTCGAAAAAAAAACTCACAATATTTGTCGATAATTATAAATGTAATTTACCGATCATAATCGACGTTCGATCCGAACACATTGTTGACGTTACTCTTAAAGGGATGTAAGTACAAATAATATACTCTTACATTACAATTAATACATATTTTGGTTTTTTTTTTCAAGATATTTAGGAAAATCTACCTAACCTAACCTAACCTAACCTTACCGTACGTAGGTCTCCGGTTCGTATTTTTTCCAAGTGTTTGGAACGGCGCGACGCGTTCAGAGTCCCGGGAGACCGTACGTCGGTCTCCGGTTCGTATTTTTTCTAAGTGTTTGAAACGGCGCGACGCGTTCAGAGTCCCGGGAGACCGTACGTCGGTCTCCGTGTCGTATTTTTTCTAAGTGTTTTCGAAACGTTCGAAAAATTTTTCGATCGTTGACCGAACCTCGAGAAGGGGACCAGACACACAAAAAACGTAGAAATGACGATTGCCAACCGTCGACATTTCTACGTTTTTTGTGTTTCTGGTCCCTTTCTCGAGGTTCGGTCAACACTCTCGAAAAAAAAAACACCCGAATATTTTCTAAGTGTTTGAAACGGCGCGACGCGTTCAGAGTCCCGGGAGACCGTACGTAGGTCTCCGGTTTGTATTTTTTAAAAGTGTTTGGAACGGCGCGACGCGTTCAGAGTCCCGGGAGACCGTACGTCGGTCTCCGGGTCGTATTTTTTCTAAGTGTTTGGAACTTCGCAACGCGTTCAGAGTCCCGGGAGACCGTACGTCGGTCTCCGGTTCGTATTTTTTCTAAGTGTTTGAAACGGCGCAACGCGTTCAGAGTCCCGGGAGACCGTACGTCGGTCTCCGGTTCGTATTTTTTCTAAGTGTTTGAAACGGCGCGACGCGTTCAGAGTCCCGGGAGACCGTACGTCGGTCTCCGTGTCGTATTTTTTCTAAGTGTTTTCGAAACGTTCGAAAAATTTTTCGATCGTTGACCGAACCTCGAGAAGGGGACCAGACACACAAAAAACGTAGAAATGACGATTGCCAACCGTCGACATTTCTACGTTTTTTGTGTTTCTGGTCCCTTTCTCGAGGTTCGGTCAACACTCTCGAAAAAAAAAACACCCGAATATTTTCTAAGTGTTTGAAACGGCGCGACGCGTTCAGAGTCCCGGGAGACCGTACGTAGGTCTCCGGTTCGTATTTTTTAAAAGTGTTTGGAACGGCGCGACGCGTTCAGAGTCCCGGGAGACCGTACGTCGGTCTCCGGGTCGTATTTTTTCCAAGTGTTTCCGAAACGCTCGAAAATTTTTTTTGACCGTTGACCGAACCTCGAAAAAAAAACACCCGAATATTTTCTAAGTGTTTGGAACTTCGCGACACGTTCTCGGTCTCCGAGCGCTCGTAACGGGCAGAGATCGGCTTCGGATGCTGAAACGTCGGAAATACGTCGAAAACCGGCGTTTCGACGATAAGTCGGCGACTTGTCCCCGATGTTTCGACAAAAAGTCGGCGACGCGTCGCCCGACGTCGAAAAAAAATCCGATCGGGTCGGGAAATAAAACGAGAAGACATTTTCTGAAACCCGTGATTTTTTTTGACGCGCACGCGCACGACGTAGACTCGGCGAGTACGTCAAAAACCAGAGCCGGGCATCGGGCGCCTTCGGCAACGGCCGTATCCCCTCCCCGGACGCTGTCGACGGTGCCGACACGTTCCGTCCGATCGGACGTCGAAACGCCGAAAACACGTCGAAAACCGGCGTTTCGACGAAAAGTTGAGCGACTTCGGTGCTCCGACAAAAAGTCGGCGACCCGTCGCCCGACGTCGAAAAAAAATCTGATCGGGTCGGGCAAAAAAAACGAGAAGACATTTTCTGAAACGAGAGATTTTTTTTAACGCGCATGCGCACGACGTTTAAAAGAAATTTCCCCACCACCCCGTACCGGGTCCTTCTTCTCCTATACCTCTCTACCCCCTCCCCCTCCTCCTTATACAGACGCCGTCGGGTTCCGTTTACAAGTGGAGAATAGAGACTCTTCTTCGTCCTAGTCCTGAGACGGCGAGACGGCCAACGAAAATATAGTAACGTCTCGACGACCCCAAGCGGCGCTGTTGTCAACTACAATAATAGACGTTTAAGAAATTTCCAAATATTAATACGAGATTTGAAAAGAAAGGCGTTAAAATATATCCACATGAGATTATTTTCGTTTTCAACTATAACATTGTCATGAAAGACCGTATCTATATAATTAATGTACTTATGGTAAAACAGACTATCGCATGGTTAATGTTATAGTATAATATACCTACTTGAAATATTAAACACATTTATTCCATTAAAAATTATTATTATTATCTGAATGTCGGTTACCGATTACTTATGACTTCGTAGTAATGTAATTTTAATAAAATTATATATCAGACTATATTGTGTTGATCGTATAATAATTAACAACAACGTTGATATTATAATGATTTATGGTTTAGTAGAAAAATAAATTTGTGAAATGTCAAATCGTTGTTTTAACTTACACGTCGTCTAATCGATATTATTGTATAATTGCGGTATTCTATTGTTTGTTAATGAGTCACTCGCGCGCGTTGAAAATGAAAAGGTCACGTGATCAATTTTTAATGTCCAGCCCGCGCCCATAAATAACGTGTATATATAACAGTCGTGCACGGCTTTAGTTCACATTCATACACAGCATGTAGTGTCATCAGTCATCTCTCGTTGCGCTCGCGCACTGCTCTATATCATATTATCGGAATATTTAAAGTCAGTCGGATAATAATGTACGTTTGTCGGTGTGATTGAAAAAAAATTTATTTTATTAAAACACTGGTAAAATTCAACACAATTTCGGTTTGTTGAAACGAAAATTCAAAGTTCCTAAAATTTCTTATATTACTTAACACGACTATTTTCTTCACTTATTACTATATACTATGGTCATGCATATACCATAGGAGACGAACACCACGATATTAATTACGTAAGCATACTTACAACAACGCAGCTGGTACAGCGGGTGCTTCCATTTGCTCGGTTGAAATGTTGATTGTAGTTGGGTGTTACGTAGTTGTACAGGATTCTTTCTCGGAGTTGTTGGAAGGTGTGCAGGCTCCCAACGATGGTCCAGTGATGGATTTTCCTCCTTGATTGAATTTTAGAAGTTGAAAAATTTTTTAATTGTTCTTCAGGGTTCTTCTAAGTATCCTTTTGAGATACCCTGTCCACAGAGCCAAATTTGTAACGTACCAACCACTTCAACTCAATATTGATGGTATTTTGAATTAAAATAACAAGTTGATGGTATAATGATAGTTTATTTGTATTTATTTAACACGAAAAATATTCTAAGTCCAAATAATTAAATTATAAAATAGTGGTAAACGGGTTGTGACTTATTATCGACTTTGTGGCTGTTCTGCTATAGTGCTCGTCGTCTCGGCTGGTGTTCGTCTGATGGACACTTGTCCATCGACGTATTTCGTTGGTTTTCCTATTAGATCCCTCCTATGGCATTTTTAGTATAAAAATGGTACATAGCCGCGTACACCTGACGTCATTTCGGCGTCCTCTACGAAATAATGTTAATTGGGATTATATGTTTTCAAAGTTATCTATTTTTGTTGTTTACGGCTTTTTCGTCTTTCCTAGAATATGGATAATGCGCGCGTATACCTATTGCGCTGTACTATTAATTAGTTCTGTACTCTTATCGATGTGGCTGCCCGGACGCTTATATTATTACTATTATTGGGTTACGTGCCCTCTGCAGCATTTATATCTGTTATTGAATATAATATATTATATTATAAGCGTATTATACCAGGGCTTGAAACCGATTTTCGATACCGGTTTTAAATACCGGTTTAAACCGTTAAAAACTTAAACCGAAATCGAAACCGAAACCGAAATCGGAAAAAATTAATACCGGTATCCAAAACCGAAACCGAAATCGAAAAAAATCGATACCGGTATCTGAAACCGAAACCGAAAACGGAAAAAATCAATACCGGTTTCCGAAACCGAAACCGAAATCAGAAAAAATAAATACCGGTATCCGAAACCGAAACCGAAATCGGAAAACATAAATACCGATATCCAAAACCGAAACCGAAATCGGAAAACATAAATACCGATATCTGAAACTGAAATCGAAATCGGAAAAAATAATACCGTTTTTTGAAACTTAAGACAAAATCTTAAGAAATAACATGATATCCGAAACGGAAGTCGAAAAATTATAACATTAATATCCAACATTTAAAAAGCTCTACACATTTAAAATAAACCTATAGGCTATAATTGAATTTCTGTTTAAAAGCTATGAATAATATAATTTATAATGCATATGGTAGAAAATAATAAATATCGTGTACATTATGTAAATTTGTTCTATCCTTCTATCATACAATGCGATCAATATTAAATATAATATTATAACTTATAAGATATAATTAATTATTATAACATCATGTGGATGATGGCAAAGCTGGGCAAGTTAACCAATTTTTTTAACTAGTTAAAGTTAAGTTATCTTTAAATAAAAAATAACTATGCTAAGTTAAAGTTCATTAGTCTTTTATAAATTATCATATTAAATTATTAATATACTGTATTAATACGTCTGGGGTAATTGTTTACTCCGTGAGCAAAACGAAGAATTAAATTAAATTACATTTTTTTTACATGGAGTTGACATAGTATTTTTGTTAGTATATTATTAGTTTTTATAAATTATCATATAAATATTATATATTATTATTTATTTTAATAGCTTATAATATTTATATTGCCGTTTCCATTTCGCGTTTATAATAATATTATTAAAAATTATTAATTTGGTCCATTTATTAGACCTGTAGCCTAGGTCATGTGCTATGCCTTCTTTTTTTTTACTTAGTTTTACTTAGTTTTTTACTGGATTCTAAAATATTAACTCGAAAGTACCTACCTATATAGATATTTATATTATTATGTATACTTTCTGAGTTCTGTAGTAATGCAATTGATATTATTAATGATTAATGGTGCCTAATTTATTATATTATTATAATTAATATTTTATATAATATAATAATATATTATTATGTAAGTAAGTCTAGCTGCACTGGTGCAGTAATCTTCATCTGCGGGCACCCGTATGTTTGCATAGGTAATTTCACAGGGTATATAAATATTATTAGACGCATAATATATTATTATTATACGCAATATAATAATTATTATACTTATATATTATATATTATTTTGGTAAATGGATTAATCGTATAGTCGTATTCTAAAACAGTATACGCAGAAATACGCCATAATAAAAATTGTATAACAATTATACTATTATTATTTACTATATTATAAGCTGTCGTGTTTTTCTGCCGCCACAGACGATCAGAAGACAGAAATAACTATGTGGCATAATTTTCCTATATTAAATTAACACAATAGCCAACAATAAATTATGAAATACTGAGTCAATAATTATAGTATAGTTATAAATAATTTATATTATTTATAATTTACTATAATACATTATAAGGCCTTAAAATAATTGTCTGGGTTTCCCTAAAAGCCGTCGACTGAAAAATGTGCTCCCTACCAACCCACCACCAACCATACTATATTGGATTAATATACCTAATCTAGATTGGTATAATATAATCAAGCTGTGATCAATTTGATTAATGTGGTGGGTGGGACACGCATGAAGTTAGCCCCTCATTGAGAAAATGGTTTCAACTTATAAAAGATGAAGTTACACAAACTCTTAAAAAATTAGGTCGCAAATCATTTGGAAAATGTGTTATGAAGTAGAGAGGCTATAACTAAATACGTCATAGTTATTAATTACGTATTCATTCCAGTGTAAATATTATCATTGATTGCAAATACTATAGTAGTATAGTACTTGTCAGGCAACCAGACGCTAAATCGTACGCCACGCAATGTTTGGCATTTTCAAGTAGGTTCCTACGCCAGTATTTTATGTCATTATAAATTATTATAAATACAGGGATTAAAACCGATATTCGATACTGATTTTGAATACCGGTTAAAACCGTTAAAAACCGAAATCGAAACGGAAAAAATGAATACCGGTATCCGAAACCGAAACCGAAACCGAAATCGGAAAAAATCGATACCGGTATCCGAAACCGAAACCGAAATCGAAAAAAGTCAATACCGGTATCCGAAACCGAAACCGAAATCGGAAAAAATTGATACCGGTATCCGAAACCGAAACCGAAATCGGAAAAAATCAAAACCGGTATCAGAAACCGAAACCGAAATCGGAAAAATTCAAAACCGGTATCCGAAACCGTAACCGAAATCGGAAAAAATCAAAACCGGTATCCGAAACCGAAACCGGAAAAATTTTTTTCGGTTTCAAGCCCTGTATTATACTTAATACAGCATAATATAATATAATATTTTATATATTATTACTATTATAATATGTACGTAGTCACAGCCCGTTACAACCACCCTAGTCCTACACTTGGACAATAATTCTCCACAAACTCTAAAATAGTACCTATAACCTTGATCTCGATTTTACCAAAACATATACCACAACTTTACCTACTTAACACTAACAAAATCATATCCTATGTACCTATACGATATCTATCACTCAATATCACCTAATATATAGGTACCTACCTATAAAATCAACACTCACTTAATATCACTTAATCACACTAATCCTACACTTAACACTAATTCTCCACAAACTTTAAAATAGTACCTACACCCTTGATCTCTATTTTACCAAAGTGTATACCACCTCAAATGTACCTACACGATATCTACCACCCAATATCCCTTAATATATACCTATTGTGCTATAATAAAATCCACACTCAAACCTAATATTTGACCTAGTTGCAGATGTTAATTGATACGGCGCCTCCACCAAAATGTAACGGGGTTAGGGAACCTGTTATATTTAAGTAATTCAGTGAGGGTTTTCAGAGCCCTATGAATTATATTTTTACCGTAACTCGGGAGCTTCAGGAAAGTTTAGTCAAATATCAAGCTTAAGTGAATATATTTATTATTACACAACATACAATAATTATTCAATACGGATACTTATAAACTACTTAAATATCGAAAGACTTACTTACAGTATCATCCTCCGGAGTTCGTTGGTTAGCGGGCAGCTGTACTGGTCCCAGAACTAACCAACTTAACATTATGTGTCTCTTTTATATTATATTACAATCTGTACCCGGATGACTATACTGTGTAAGCCTTCTTCCTTATTATTATCTACATCTATATGTGCTTATTATTTATACTTAACTTTATACTATGTAACGGCCTCACACATATGTGATCCGCTATACAGTCGTGTTACGGACTATTTGCACCACATGACGGTTAAAATTATACAAGTGATGTCCTTTAAAAATGCTATTTCCTCAAAAACCTCCTACTCTGTCATTATATTGGGTAATGACTAATGAGTGTCGAAAAAAACGCACGATAATAATTTATTGTTCGGCGTTGGTGTCGCCATCATTATGATATTGTTATAAAGACATACTACCTATATAATGTTCACCTATCTCACAATATTACACATAATTCCCCCTTTAATATTGCGTGTTAGACCTAATGGCCATAATACATAATAAACAAATAAATAATATTCTATTGCATTTGCATAATAGTATATTAAAATACGAAGACTATTAGGTGTAGGTATGCATACTACATAATATTACAGTACCTACATTTTGCGGTGGACAAAGTCGATTATAGTCTTTTATAGGCTCGAATCATATCATATTGTCAGACACAGTGGTTATATACCTAATACATAATATACAAATAAATATTATACATTGTATTTGCATAATACAAACCTATAGTATGAGATTATACGAAAACTATTGTATGTACGCATACTACATAGGTATATAATATATATACGATACCACATTTTGCTGCGGATAAAGTTGATTTTCATTTTTTTTTAAGATTTGGTTTGAATCATATCCTAATATTGTTTTACAATTCAACAATTTAATGAAATACAATACGATACCTTTCCATATTCGACGATACTGCAACAACAGGAATCGATTGGATAGTAGGTGTTACGCTGGTTAATAAATTTAACGCCTTTATTTTTAGTGGACTGTAAATATTTTCTTTAATTTTACACGATATTAATATATTATGCTCGACACAGTGCTCACGTCCGACTAACAGCAGTGCGGAGAGGAGATACCGATCGAGTGACAATTACCATTAATAATAATAATAATAATAAATTGATAACGACAATAGGTACTCATTAAAGTGCGTTAACATAAATAATATAATATATAATAAGCATACGCGACAAGCCGCCCGCCTTGAAATAACATTTCAAATAATAATTCAAATTATACAATCAACATATAAACAAATTTTAATCACACCTAATAGGCATATTATACAAACCAAATAAACAAAAAAAATATATTTTTTTTACAAATTACAATTACCCACAAATGGTAATGGACATAATTGCCTGACGGCTCTACGAAATGTTCCATTCGCCGTTTTAACGTCAGCCACACGTATGACACCGTCCTGCCCTGGTATGACGTTGATAATCCGACCTAAACGCCATTTCATTGGTGGAAGGTTTTCCTCGCGCATGATAACGATGGAATCTTCCTTCAGTTTTACACCCCTTTCGCTTGCCCACTTTGACCGTTCCTGAAGCTGGGACAGGTACTCTTTACTCCACCTTCTCCATAGAATATCCGAATATTGTGACACGCGTCGCCAACGAGATAGATAACTTGTTGGTACGTTCGTGTCATCAATTTCTGGTATGGCGGAGAGAGAGTCACCGATGAGGAAATGCCCGGGAGTTAAATGGGACATATCACTAGGATCGGAGGACATAAGGGTTAAAGGACGACTATTTAGACACGCCTCTGCTCGGGTTATAATAGTTAGCAACTCCTCGTAAGTAAAGTACGAATCACCCAAGACTTTGGATAATAAGGATTTCATAGATTTTACACCTGCTTCCCATAGACCCCCGAAGTGAGGTGAACGGGCGGGTATGAATTTCCAATCAATGCCTAAATCCGATAACGTATCCATAGTCCTTTTTTTATTTTCGTCACTATGAAATAATTGGTACCATTCTTTTAATTTCCGGTTGGCCCCGACGAAATTCGTTGCATTATCTGAGTAGATTACAATGCTTTTTCCCCGACGGTCAAAAAATCTATTTAATGCGCGGATAAAGGCGTCGGTGCTCAGGTCACTGACGAGCTCGAGATGTATAGCTCGCGTAGCTAAACAAATAAAAACACTTACATAAGACTTCACTTTCGGGGCATTTCTTCGAGTACTAGTTTTAACCATAAAGGGCCCGGCGAAGTCCACTCCACATCTTAGAAACGCGCGGCCCGGAGATACTCGATGTTTAGGCAGATCACCCATTATCGGTTGCATTATAATAGGTTTTTGTTTAAAACAAATAACGCATTTGTTTACTATATTTCGTGCTAAATTTCGGCCGTTAATTGGCCAGTAGTTCATGCGTACCGACGATAACATGGCTTGTGGACCTCCGTGCATTAGTGTTACGTGCTCGTTACATAACAACAATTTCGTGAAATTACTATTTGATGGTAACACTATAGGGTTACGCTGGAAAATTGAAATTGATGCTGCATGTTTTAATCGTCCACCCACGCATATTATATTATTCTTATCCAAGAACGGTCGCAGACGAAATAACTTACTCTTACTTGATATTGCCTCTCCGTTAAGCATAGATTTTATCTCATTGGCGAACTCATCTCTTTGAACAACTTTAATTAATGACGTTTTTGCTATTTTTATTTCGTCAGCACTTAAATTACCGATTCGTCGGCACCGATCGCCTGTTTTGTTTATTTTACGTGAGCAATTAGTTTTAAATCGTAAACAATATGCTACGACTCTTAACAATTTACCAAAAGACGAATAACGATTTATGATATTTATATCACTTGCCGTAGTGCATAGAGCGCTTATCGCATTTATTTTTATTTCTGCGCTCTCCTCGTTACAATCTAATGAGTGGTTCACCGTATCAGGCCACTCGTTTTCGTGTCGTGACAACCAACTTGGCCCGTTCCACCAAACTGATAAACTCGCTAATTGGGTGGGACAACAACCGCGTGAAATCACGTCCGCCGGATTATCGACACCGCTAATGTGAAACCAGTTTGAGGGAGACGTGATCTCTTGAATTTGACCAACTCTGTGTGCGACGAAGGTTTTCCATTTTTTCGACGTTGACGTGATCCAACACCATGTGACGCTGGAATCGGTCCAGTAATATGTTTTACTGATTGACAATTTCAACCTTGGTACGATCTTATTTGCTACCTTTGCTAGCAATAAAGCGGCACACAATTCTAATCGCGGTAGCGATAATATTTTTAGTGGTGCTACCTTTGACTTTGCGCAAATTAATCGAACCGTATGTTTGTTATTCATGTCCGTACAACGTAAATACAAACAACATCCATATGCCTTAATACTTGCGTCCGCAAAACCGTGTATTTGTATATAGTGTATTTCATCGTTTATCGTAATTTGACGCGGAATTTTAATTGCATTTAGATGCGATAATTCGGATTTGTATTTATACCACTCACTGCTTATCCTTTCCGAAACCGGTTCTGACCAAGATAAACCCTCTTTCCATAACTCTTGCATGATTAATTTTGCACATACTATTACCGGACCAATTAATCCGAGTGGGTCGTATATACGTGCAATATCGGACAATATATTGCGTTTAGTAAGAGGCGTTACTAACGAAGTTTCGTTAATCTTATATTTAAGTTCGTCGGTGTGAGAGTCCCAATATAGACCAAGTATTCTAGTTACATCATTACTGGTCTCTTGAAAATCCACTAAGCCGACATTGTTGTCGAAACTATCTCGAATTATATCCGAATCGTTAGACGCCCATTTACCTAGCTCTAATTTAGCTGTAGACATTAATTTTATAAGTGCATTGCGTATCTCGATTGCGTCTTCCTTTGTAGCTGCACCGCTGATAAAATCGTCCATATAAAAATCCCGTGCAATTAATGGTGCTACTGTTGGATATTGACCTTGTCCGATTTCCGATAATCTTTGTAAACAAGCCGTCGCGAGATAAGAAGCAGGTACTGTCCCATAGGTGACAGTGTTTAATCGATATATCTTTATAGGGTCATTAACGTTCTCTCTCCACAATATACGTTGATAATCACGATGTTTCTTACAGACCTGTATCTGTCGGTACATTTTTTTTATATCGGCAGTTACCACAAAATTATGCGTGCGAAATCTGGCTAATATGTGAATTAATTCCTCTTGTATTGACGGTCCCTTTTGCAGTACGTCGTTTAAACTAAACCCACTTTCTGTTTTTGTTGAGGCATCAAATACTACGCGTAATTTTGTTGTGAGACTGTTTTCATTTTGGACGCAATGGTGAGCTAGATAGCACATACGACCGGGCAATTCGATTTCTTCGTTATCCATATTCTGTGTCATATGGTTTAATTTTTCATATTCGGCCATAAACTTTACGTAATCCCCTTTCAGCGAGGGATTTTTTATAAACCGCCTTTCTATTGCGAATAATCTTCTTTTTGCGATGTCGTAAGACTTGCCTAATTTTGAGACGTTTCCGCGGAACGGCAGATGTACAACAAATCGACCGCTCTCGCTGCGACTAACATTTTGCTTGAAATGTTGTTCACAAGTTTGTTCTTCCATCGTGTAAGGTTTGCTTTGGCCGTAATCCTCGATGCGCCAAAACTGTTGTATTACATTTTCTAAAGACTCATATTTGTTTTCATGAATATTTTCGTGACTGTTTGAGGCATAACAGGAAATCGTCTTTTTTATGTTTGTGTCGTTTGATGTTAAACCAGAAATAATATATCCAAATTTAGACTCGCGATATACAGGGCCATTTGCATCCGGTTTATACTGCTGAGCTCCCACAATATCATAAAAATGACGTGCTCCAATTAATATGTCAATTTTTTGAGGAACGTTATATGACGGATCCGCAAGTGTAATCTTTTCGAGTTTAACTTTACTTTTGGACACCCTTCGCGCGGGTAAATCTCCCGTGATTTTTGGAACAATTAATAATTGCGTGTTTATTTCATAATCACTCACGCGCGATTTGATTCTTAACGATACCGTTGCCGTCACGTTCTGTTTTGAACTCCCAATTCCGTAAACAATATGATTTGTCTTATGTTTATTTAATTTTAAACTGTTTACCAACTCCGAACAAATGAAATGATTAGTAGACCCCGAATCGAGCAATGCCCGGGCGTAAGTCTTTTCGCCGTTTAAGCCGAATACTTCTACTACCGCGGTACCTAGCAACACGTTATCGGTCTCATTAGCGACATGTGCTGTCGTTGATGACGTCGTCGCCGTCTGTTCACCTTTATCTGTGTTTACTACCTGTTCGTTGATACTAGGTTTTTGGTTTAAATGTAACATCGTATTATGTGGTTTATTACATTTAAAACAATATTTACCAAAACATTTACTACCGCTGTGTTTGCGTAAACAAATTTTGCACAGCTCTAGTTGGACTACCTTGTCAATACGATCACGTGTCGATAAAGCAGTAAATACGGGACATTTATAAATGGTGTGCGGCTGATTGCACGCATAGCATACAGCCGTAGCTGTCGATGTAAATGCCGTTGAACTTGTTGCGGCTTTGTATTTATTATTTTTACTAAACTTTGTAAGACCTTTTTCCTTTACTGCAGACTCTGTATTTATATATTTCGACGATTCAATGGATTCGGATATTTGGAATCGATCCTCTATGAACTGGATTAATTCCGTAACAGACGGTATTTTGTCCTTAACCGATTTAATCTCCCACTCTTTTAACGTCTCGTTGTTTAATTTTGAACACAGTATATGCAACAACAGCGGGCCCCACTCTTTCGGCTTCTGTCCAAGCGTTTCTAGAGCTTTCATATTGCTGACGAGATCGTCAGAAAATTGACGTAATTTTGTAGAGTTGCTCTCGTTTATTGAAGGCAAATCTACAATATTTTTTACGTGCGTCTGTATCAAAATTTTTTTGTTGTCGTATCGATTGATCAGACTTTTCCAAGCTGTATCATAATTTGTTGCGGTAGTTTCCAAATATTTTATACAACTTGCTGCGTCGTTAGACAGAGATGACCTTAAATAGAAAAACTTTTCTATGGCTGTCAAGTCCTCGTTAGTATGTATTACAGACGTATAAATATCCTTAAATGACATCCATTCGTCATATTTTCCTGAAAAAACGGGAATATTCAATGGAGCCAATCTGACTATTGATTTAGTACTGTTTCTTTGTGTTTTTTCTTCGCTGCTATGACCCCAATCGATTAAATTTTTTGTTTCGACCTTCGAATTTTCCTTTTTTGATGCTCTTATACATATCTCGGCTTCTGACATGATCTTGAAGTACAAGTTTTCAAATTCTATTCGGTAGGGATAATGCTCATTTGTATTTCGAATTTCTTCATCGTTGTCTTCTATTGCCGATTGTACCTTTTCAAATTCGTACCAGTTCTCTTCTATTTTTGCTTTACGAATCTCAATCTGTACGACTTCTCGTCCTTCTGACTGTATATAAGTTGAGAATCTAGTTATCGCTGCCCTTAATTGGCCTCTTCGCGCTATCAATGCTGGTATGTTTTCAACCATATTTAATGCTCTTGTATATAGATATAATTGCCAACCATTCAATGTGTCGCCCTATTTAAACTATTGCATAATGGAATATCCAATAATTATATAATCTATATGATTGTTGCTACGAGTTGTACTTTGTAACTATCTGCTATGGACGGACTCTGTTAGTTTTTATTATTTATAAATAATTAATTTTACTAACTACGAATTGCTAACTCTACCTAACCCTTGAATACGTGTCTATTTTGTAGTTTAAGGAATAAGGGAACTATGATAATTGATAACTTTTTATACGATAGGAATGACTCTCTTACCTTGATTTTTATTCGTTAGTTCATCCCACGATGTGAACTTTCCATACGAACTTCTTTTTGAATTTCACTGACACGTTAACCCGATTGAAATCGACAAGAGATAATACACGACACTCTTGCGATCCGGCCGATGGACCAAATGTTACGCTGGTTAATAAATTTAACGCCTTTATTTTTAGTGGACTGTAAATATTTTCTTTAATTTTACACGATATTAATATATTATGCTCGACACAGTGCTCACGTCCGACTAACAGCAGTGCGGAGAGGAGATACCGATCGAGTGACAATTACCATTAATAATAATAATAATAATAAATTGATAACGACAATAGGTACTCATTAAAGTGCGTTAACATAAATAATATAATATATAATAAGCATACGCGACAGTAGGTACTCATTAAAGGATATGATACATAGTGGTTTTCGCTATATATACTAAATAGATTATATAACACAAATTATAAAATTATTTATACGTTTAGAAAAAACAGATTAGTAGAAATTTTATTTTAATTCATTAACCAATGACCACTTGTTCACTAGCTGCACGGTTGGATAGCTGCAGAAAACCGGAAGTGAGTTGTAACTATATACTATAATAAAATGACGTATATTGCAATGTTATTGTTACGTATACCTACTAAAAGTTAAAAAAAAATAAATTTCTTATAACATCTACAACGCATATTGTATATATTATAATTATATAAGTTTATTACATATTCTAATATTACATGTAGGTAAATGTTATAAAAACTGTGATGGTTGGTCTGTTACGGGTTGATAACGGATACCAAACTATATTTATTGTTTTAGAAATTCTTGTCCTCAAAAGTATGAGGATACAACCCCGTATAGTCAAAATGTATATAACAATTTTCCCTTAAACGAAAAATCGGTGCAGGCGTGCATGTATATTATTATGTATTCATTGTTAATATCAAGTAAAATATTATTTCGTTATACAGATCCAACTTACTGCAAATACAAATATCAATGAATTGTAAAAATAATAAATATGATTTACTATATTATCTATGCCTACTGTATAAAATATTTTTTCGATGAAAGTCTCAACTACTAAGGATATTAGCTTAATAAAATAAATTATTGGGCATATCATTATTTATTTTTATGGTTGGACGAGTTGTATTGATATATGAAAGAAAGAAGATCAATATTGAATTCAACTATATAACGTATAAGTACCTATATCCTAGAATATGATATACAGGGTGATTAATTAAGCGTAAAACACTCATTATCTCAAAAAGTATTCACTTTTTTCACAATTTTTTTTTCTTATAAATTTTAGATCTACGCTATTCTAGAATTATATAATTATTTAATATTTTTCACCCTTATATTTATTAGGTAAATAACCATCAACTTTTGATTTTCAAATGACAACACATTGACGCGGCTACACTGGTAGGACTGGTAGGCCGGTCGTTGTTGTGGGTGCGTGTTGATGCACTTTGGCACAAACGCACAACTTAATAGTTTATAAAAATCAAACAAACGGAAACACGAACGTAAGGGTTGTGTAAATGCCGGGTGGCGTTTATTTAACGTGAAAGATGAGTAAATATAACAGAAAGACCCGTGATCGGGTGAAGGCAGGTATTTTACAATATCAATTACAAAAGACGGATACGGTGGATCGCGTGTTGTAGGAACGAGATCAGACCGTGACGGTGGTTGAAGAACGAGAGGGAGCTCGGTACTCGTCCTACGCGCCTTGCCTCCCCGTCCCGCCTTGCCTTTGCGGCGTGGTGGGAGAGTTGGCGGTGTCGCGCTTGTAGCCCGTGGTGGCGGTTTGTGAAGTGCAGATAGGTAGCTCCGACGCCTGTACTTTGTACTGGTCGTCGGTTGCGTACAGTATCAACATACTAAAAATTTCATAATTTAGTAAGGCTTTTTTTCTTATGAATTATCACGTTTAAATTTTCATTTTTCGTTAATCCATTGACGAGATATAACTCCTCAAAGTTGGGGTGTTTTGGGAGGTGTTTATGTGTTATGCCTACCGTGAAAATTAGAATTTGTATGCCCTAGGGTAAAAAATATTACATTTTTCAGATAAATTCAGTAAGTACCTACTGTAAACGTAAGTTGGGCTCCTAAATGTATTTTATAATACCAATTTAGCAACTAAACAATATTTAACTAGGTAGCATCTGTATACCATCGCCGAAATAAATATTTTGCAGTTTATTGATTTCATGATTTGAGATGTGAAGAGAGTCTAGAAATTTGCTAGACTAAACCGGTTTAAAATTATCCCACATTATCCCGCATCGGGATAATGAACCATGTAATTGGTATGGTCCGAACATCCCGGTGCATTATTTTTCACACCGGTTTAGTCTAGCGAATTTCTAGATAGGATTGAGGATGTTGGCGGACGATGGAATCGATTCTTTGATCGTAATAAGAATACTGAATATTATTATGCAAATGCTGCGTAAGTATGTATTATACGAATATTCCACTGAAAATTCTTAACTTTGAAAATTCGTAAGGTATGTAAAAATAAAACCGTCATCGATCGAAAAATGTGTTACAACGTTAGGTGTCCCGGGTAGGTAAACTGATCAGTGATAGCCGGTGTTAACTGTGAAATAAACACAGCGTTTTAGTGTTGAATAGTAAACAGAGGATTGGATTAGAATACATTACTATAGAATATTTAAATTATAATAATATGAGATGGCCGTGTATAAGAGAGTGTATGCGACGTAATTATATCTGTGGTGGCGGAGAAAAAATTTCACCAAAAATATCAAAACTGACCATTATAATATTATAATACAGCATAACGCGTTCAGCGTTAAGATTATTATTGGCGCTTCGCGGCGTATATTCAAATATTATAAGTAGGTATATATTTTTTTACTATATTTTTCATTTTAAATACCATAATTTTAAAACACATTTATATTAAATAAAGTAGTAGACCCGGTATTAATATAATTTTTAAACGCTTTCATTTAAAATGAACTAGATTTTTAATAGCTACTTGTTATTACATACTTATATACACATATACATAGACATATACATATATACAGATATAAAAATAGCATACAGTTTTTTTATTATATAATTGCAAGGCTTCAAACTTACCTCAGAAAAACTATGGGACAAGAATGGCTGTCTGATATAGCTATGTTACAACTTACAAATTGATAGAAATCGAGTTATAGATTTTGAAATTGTAATCGACGAGTTCAATGCAGCAACAACTGTACATGGTAGCCGCATAAGTTTAATTTATTTTTGTTAATAAATAATTATTAATATTTATTATATTTATGTAATAAATTACAGTGTTGACTAATTATTTTAATTTATATAATACAATTTATTTACTTCATATTATAATGATAATACTAAATTGTGTATACAATAATCAATTTTGATCGAGGAACTGGACTTGAAAAAGTGGTAAGTAAATTTTCAAGCGGTATTTTGCAATTTTGTAGAAAGTTTGTAACTTTCCTAGTGATTTTGATGATTCAACTATGGTTCTAAATTCAAAATTGACTGAATAAGAGCAATGTCAATTTTAGTAAATAATACATTGGTTTAATTATAAATGATTTTATAATTTTGTCAGTTATCGCGCGATTCGGTCCGGACACTTAGAAAAAATTTGACGTTTTTAAACACTTAGAAAAAATATCCCAAACATTTCGAAACGTCGAATATTTTCTAAGTGTCCGGACCGAATCGCGCGAAATATTTTCTAAGTGTTTATGTTGAAAGTGAAGCTTGACGGACTAATGATGTTAGCATTAATATAATAAGTAATAACATGACAATATGATTATGTATAAGTATAATATATAATAACGTACAACTGGACAATTAAACTGTGACAGTACACACACATCGTATACGCTCTGTACAACGACGCCTGTGCAAGTGAATATTACATACATCAAAGGCCCTATATATATGCACGACCGAGGTCATGTTACATCCGTGAAAAGAGTGAGTCTAATGCTCGTACATAACTAGTAACTATATTGTACACACGTGTCAAGGCTGACTACATGTACTACATATTAATTGTATATTTCAACAGTTTAAAAACGTCAAATTTTTTCTAAGTGTTTCGAAACGCCGAATATTTTCTAAGTGTCCGGACCGAATCGCGTAAAGGGTCCTAGACATACGAAAAGCGTGAAAATGTCGGTGGCTGGCGACCGACAAAATATCGTTTTTCGTATGTCTGGGACCCTTCGCGCGATTCGTTCCGGACACTTAGAAAATATTCGGCGTTTCGAAACACTTAGAAAATATTCAGCGTTTCGATAATTGTATATTTCAACACAGTTTACATAATATATACGATACATAGGTATATTTATACATAAAAATATGATATGACCTTACAAACTATAATATAGTATGAAACACACGATACCATACGGTACTCATCAGTTTTCATTCTGAATATTTATAACATATATTAATTTTATTATTGTATATTCACAATGTAGCTATGCATACAGATACAACGCTACCCAATACACAGCAATTAAATGAAATATATTACCTATTCATGTATAATTTATTCATTTTTTCGTTAAATACGTAGGTAGAATTAATCCTGAAATCTAAAAATGTACTCATCAATGCGAATATACGTTAAAATGTACTAATTTCGAAAAAAACATAGTTGACTATGTGTAAATACAAACATGGAAAACATATGGAAACATCACAATATTTTAGTAAAAAATAGGGAAAAATAACATAATTTCATTAAAATCATGTAATATCATAAAAAATATCATATCCCTGCCTAATCACCATCAAAGGCATACAGTTTAGTTATTAAGTGTATCTAAATGCATGACCTATATTATAGAGAGTCTAAACGGCCGATACGTATCGTTGCACTTTAATATAATATTATTTATATGAATTTTTTTGATTGCTTCATTTTCAGTAAATAATCCCATATATTGGTTACACAATACACATATTTATCACACAATTTTAATACAGCTTAAAGTCTAGAATACATCATATTCTTAAAAGCATTACATCAAAAACCATATTTATTTCAAAGATGAAACAAAAACAAACTTAGTAAAATAATGATGAAATTGCCATTACAAGCTTGGAAATATATTTGAAAAAATCATTCTTTTCAGTGAAAATCGGTAAAAATATGTTAATTTCTCCCAAATTATGATAAAGTCTTATATACAAATATCATTTCTATGTCAAGATCATGTCAAAAATATCGCAAGTATTGAATACTTATTTATTTTTCATTATTTTATGCTATTTCTGTGATAAATTCGATAATAGCATAGGTACATAAGGTGTAGGTATGCCAACCAGAAAACCCAATCTCATATTTTATTCGTTAGTTCAAAAACCGGTACGAATTTCATCTGTGCGCCAAATATTCCTCTTCTTAGTATTATTATAACATACATAATATTATTATGTAGGTATACTGTTTCCTATCAAGTATTTAAAATAATATGATTATCTCAAGTTTAAACTATCGTTAAAATTGTACAAATACTGAAATACTATACACGTACATACGATACATAATGTGACCACACTATGTATTAAGTGCTTAAGATCTGTCTGTGTGTGTGTATAATATATTTATTAACATAAAGATAATATAACTATAATAATAAATAATTATATAAGCGTAACAGATATCTGGCCCAATCAATACACCATAATTTGTAAATTGTAATTAAATTACTCGGTGATATTTATGATTAACTTATTGGTATATTCCTGGACGAAATTTTAACTGATTTCTAAGGATTTTATTATTATAGTTTTTTTTTTTTAAGGAAAACGTTATTCGTTTAATCGTTTGTAAAAACAATTCATGGCTGTATTTTATTTTTTTTATTTATTCTTCAATGGGGCGAACTGGGCATGTACCTATTACCTACATATTTTGTAGATTTCTGCATTTAGTATTCAATAGTTGATCTAAAATTTAAAACTCGTGTTTCGTTAAGTTATTATAATATTATAATAGGTATGTATTTATGCACATAAAATATACATACTATACCTAAATATGATGTAGTCTGATGCTACGTTCACCGACGTACAAAACTACAAGTTAGGTACAACTAAATTATGGGCTTATGCGAAATTGTATGATATTATTATAGTTTTGAGTGAATACTCACGTACGCGGCCAAGCGTAAAATTGTATATACCTACACAATAATATTTTGCCTATTATATTGTATTATTGTTATTATTCAATACGCCGTGATTATTGGATATTGCCGACGTTGTTGTAGAAACGGCCGTTTTCGAACGTCGATAAATTAATAAATTTAATTTAATAAATTAATAGATTAATTAATATAATATTAATAAATACTAGTCGACGAGGCCAAAAATGAAATCTCTCAAAGACGGACGTACCTACGTCATTATAATATTATATTACCTATTATGTTTTCCCGACATTGCGAACATTATGATGTAGGTATAGGCAGTCCCTAAAATATCCAAATTTTCGTACTACACACATACCTAATCCCAAATCGGTCAAATCTAAATTATTTCTAGATAAACACTAGTATACTATATACCACCGTTCATGACTAGCAGACTAGCTGATAATAATAAAAATAGCTACTCTTAATAACAATGAATAATAATAACTATATATATTGTTACAAAACAACAGCTACGTAAATATGTACCTATTATTACTATTTTAATACTATAATAATAATAATTATTATTAAATAATTGTGTTATTAATATAAATTTATAATTAATAATTATATATTATATAATTATAAACATTTATATTGTATTTCTATTTTTATAGAATTATTATTCACAAATAAAAATAATAATTAGGAAAAATGTAATTCATAAATATAATATAATATATAAACCTCAGTATATCACAGTAAAACGTGCTTCGGAAAAATAATTGAAATCCTCAAAAAAACTACTTCGGAGAAGTAAAAAAGGCTTTCTGTGCGTAAGTTGAAGAGATTGGGAGAAAAGATAGAACTTTGGTGTTAATAAAGATGTGAAATCAATCTCAAAGTTCTGTACCAAAAAGGGCCACGGTTGAAAAAATAGAATTTGGGGCTTAATAAAGAAGTGAAATCAATACCCAAATTATGTGCCTCAACTTGAAAAAATATCTTATTAAAAAAAAATTCGAGATGTTCAACTGTACAAACATTAAAAAAAAATATTAGCACAGAACGGCGTACAATAATGATGAATTAATAAAATTAGCAATAAATTGTCGACTTGTTTACGAGTTAATCTGTTTGATTCGAATTTTTGTTGACAAACTGTAATTCACACCATTCTGTGCTAATATTTTTTTTTAATGCTTGTACAGTTGAACATCTCGAAATTTTTTTAAATAAGATATTTTTAGATTCTGAGTGAAACGATGAATGTATTGATTTTACAATGATGTGTGTTTTTTTTTTTATTTTTTTATTTTTTTTGTGTCTGTGTACACGATAAGTAGTCGAAATAATGCTTCGATTTTCGACTTCAGTATCTTGTTCGATTGGAAAGTGAATATCGTTGGTGCATTGAGGAGGTCAAAATTTAAATTTCATAGTAGTTTTCAAAAGCGCCGGGAAAAACAAAAGAAAAATTACGGAAAAAACGGAAATTTTTACGCAAAATCGGTTTTCCAAAAAATCGATTTTGGTTTTTGGTGTAACTCTAAAAGAAATGAACGTATATACATGAAATTTTCACTAGTTGTTTATATTTTCATTTTCTATACACGATAACATTTTCAAAATATTTTGATTTATTTTGAAGTGTTTAGGGACATTTTCATTTTTCATTTTTTTTTAGTTTTTTTTCTAGAAATATCAATAAAATTTTATTTGTTGGTTAAAAAAACTTGAAAATTTAATAGAAGGCTCCTAGTATATTGTTTCAAAGGCAGATGAAAAATATTAAAAATCGTAAGTCACAGTTTTTTTTTTATAAGCATTTAAAGTTCAAAAATTGACAAAATATGGAAAAATCACGAAAATTAGCAAATTATTTTGAGTTAAGAATTCGTAAAAATTTTTCTTTTAAATCTAAGATTTGAAAATCTAATACAAGATTACTCATAAAATTGTCTACCTTTATCAATAAAAAAATGTCTACCGGAAAGTCAAATTAATTTTTATGAGCGTTTGAAATTCAAATTTTTACAACATTGGATATTCACTCGATTTCTCATGTGGCGATTTTCTTATTTTGTTGTTATTCAAAAACGAATAACTATAGATACATGAAAATTTCACTGAATGTTTATATTAGCATTCCCTATACACCATACAATTTTGAAAATATTTTGACTCTTTTTGAGCCGTTTACGGACATTTTCAGTTTTCAATTTTTTTAGTTTTTTTTTTCTATAAACATCAATAAAGTTTTACCTGTTGGGCCAAAAAGTGTAAAAATTTAATACACGGCTCCTAATATATTGTTACAATATCAGTTGAAAAATATTAAAAATACACAGGCACAATTTTTTT
>CARXXK010001137.1:58591-100998 GCA_949089665.1 Macrosiphum euphorbiae | reverse complement strand
TTTTTTTATAAGCATTTAAAGTTGGAATTTTGACAAAATTTATCAAAATCTCGAAAATAATCAATCGTTGGAATTAAAAAATTATAAAATGTTCAGTTTTTATAACTAAGAGTTGAAAATTTAAAACAAAGATTCTCTTAAATAATTCATACTGTAACCAAAAAATCTAAAAAATATATAAACACACTTATTTTTTACAGACATTTTAATTTCAAGTTTAGACAAAATTTCATATTTAAACCAAGAATTACGATTTTAGTTTTTTTGTTGTGATTGTATAATATTATTCGTGGGTACTTGAAATTTCTAAAGTAATCTACTATATATATCTATGATAGTATCAGGGTTTGTTGTTGGTGTATAACGCGTTATAAGTACCTAATGGATATTGTGATATGATTAATTTGGAATTCATTATAGGTCAATTTTTTTTAATACCATAGATATGTATATAATATTTCTTATACCTAGAAGGACATACCGTCTCCGCTCAGAATCGTTTTTCTTATACAATGATATTATATCATTGAATTCAAATTTAATACCATCCATTATACAATGACCCACTTGTAACCTACTGTACAGCAGAGCGACACCCACTTGCCCACTTTTTTCAAGTTGAGGCACATAATTTGGGTATTGATTTCACTTCTTTATTAAGCCCCAAATTCTATTTTTTCAACCGTGGCCCTTTTTGGCACAGAACTTTGAGATTGATTTCACATCTTTATTAA
Organism: Macrosiphum euphorbiae; assembly: GCA_949089665.1. Taxonomy (NCBI): domain Eukaryota; kingdom Metazoa; phylum Arthropoda; class Insecta; order Hemiptera; family Aphididae; genus Macrosiphum; species Macrosiphum euphorbiae. The sequence goes on along the minus strand of CARXXK010001137.1, from coordinate 100,264 downwards.
CACCAAAGTTCTATCTTTTCTCCCAATCTCTTCAAATTACGCACAGAAAGCCTTTTTTACTTCTCCGAAGTAGTTTTTTTGAGGATACTATATACCACCGTTCATGACTAGCAGACTAGCTGATAATAATAAAAATAGCTACTCTTAATAACAATGAATAATAATAACTATATAATAAGAGTATAAGACGTAACAACACAAAATATTGTTTACTGTATGTCTATGTATAGTAGATAATAATTAAAATGTGGTTTAGCAAAAAACCATTAAAATATAAAAAAATGTGAAGATATAAAATTATACATAATATTATTATAAAGATTTAATTAGAATAACACACTTTTAAATTTCGTACTACACACTGCACATTTCGTACTACACAAAGTGTGTCGTACTACATACAATTTTAGGGACTGGGTATAGGGAAATACTAAATACCTACCATGCATGCACACATGACTGAAAATATTCTCGAACAAGACGTATCGCAGAGAGCTATACATATAATTATTATTATTATTATTATATGGTCGCTCGCCCTTACGTATAGGACGAGAATTTATACTTCAATGAAAACGTGTATAAAACTTATATCTACAATAATAATAAAATATAATATTATTCAATAAAATAACGACGACGATGCACTTATTTGCTGCGTTTACTGCAGTAGTATAAAATACCGTATATTATTGGAGACTGGCTTAATATGAAATATTAGGGTAATATGACACATAGATATTTTGATTAGAATTATTGACATTTAAGACCCAAATCTTCCAAAAATCTTTCATCCAAATCTTTTATTCCAAAATTGGGAAAATTGTACATTGGGACAACAATATTTTGGGAAAATTTGGATACTCCCGATGAGGATGACTTGGTGATACCCCAATTCTCCTGTACTGATAAGCATGTTTGAGACATAGGGCGCTTCGGCCCTTTAAAAATCTCGGGGCGTGCCTGGGCACGCCCTGTGCGCACGCCTATGCCTACACTGTCTTATCTTATTTACTTGAAATGTGATACTACTTCTATGATACTACTAAAGCATGTATAGATTACAGATACATATTACATAATATTATTATACATCAATATTTATTTCAGCAAAATCAATATCATTATTTCAATAAAATAATACAATAGTCAAATTACAAAAGTTAAATTACTACAATAATAGTGATAAGAGCTGATACGTATACCAACTGAGCAAGCTCGTTTCTGGTATACGGAGTTCCTACACATATTACTTATATAATATAATAAAATAAAATGTCATGTGTCTTATACAATTGAGAATGATGTATTTTACTTCTCTAAATAACATTATCTTATAATTTTATAACTAAACAATACTGATAGATAATCATTTATATTTACACATAGATACTTTTTAATAATTGATTTTTACACACATTCTCATCTAGGTCATTTACTATTTTAGTAATTATATTTTTTTATACGATTTTTGTTAATTATATTTTTTACATTGGTTTTATTAGACTGATTTTCACATTCATACTTTATTAGACTCTTTACATCATTTCCTAAATTGTTGAATATAGTTTTGACCATATAATCGGGAGCACTTTTTGTACTGGATAGTGATATATAAGGTAATTTTATGTTATTACCTGTTCTACTGTCTATTATATCTGTATTATTAAGTATCTGCATTTGAATTGTTTTTATAAGTGTTTTTTTAATGTATAATTTATAGATTGATAGTATGTTAGTATTTTTAAAAATATCTATTGAAGGGTATGTTGGCGGCAACGAGTAGGCTACTTTTATAATAAATTTCTGGGCAATATATACCGATTTTATGTCTGTTCTGCTGGCACCTCCCCAGCATGTTATACCATATAATAAGAGTGAATTACATAATGCCATATAAATTTGCCGTATAACTGATTTCTTAAGAAAGCGAATTTTATAAAATAGGGAAGTTAATCTCCGGATTTTATTATTGATACATTTTATATGCTCAGACCATTTCAGCTCTTGATCCATTATGACTCCTAAATATTTAAATTGTTGTACCATTTTAAGTGGTTTGCAATTGCAGATTGTTTTATTTGTGGAACATTGATGTAATATGAAGTTCAATCCAACTGGAAGCTGTGATCGGTTTGTGACTATCGGCATGCATACTGATTTATTTACATTAAGTGATAATAAGTTATTTTCCATCCAGTTATATACAAGCTGTAAGTCAGTTTCGACAATTTCTACTAATTTTGACCAGTTTTCTTCGGTATTAACAAGAGCTATATCATCGGCAAACATGAATAGTTTACCTTTTAATAATGAAGCTGGTATAGAGTTAATATAGATTAAAAATAGTAAGGGGCCTAATGACGTTCCTTGTGTTACTCCATAATCTTGGACATAACAATAGTCACTATAATGGGATCCAATAGTGGTTAATTGCTGTCTATTACTCAGATAACTAGAAAACCAATTGAGTGTAATAGTATCGAATCCTAATTCATTTAACTTATGTAGTAATAATTGTCTACTAATTGAATCGAAAGCTTTTTCTAGGTCTAGGAACGAAATTAGTATTTTCTTTTTATTGTCACTCTTGTTATGTAAAAAATTTGTTAAATCTATTAAAGCGTCCTCTGTTCCTAAGTTCCTTCTAAACCCATATTGTCCTTCAAATAATATTTTATCACTTTCTAGATAGTCTAAGAGTTGGTTTTTTATTATTTTTTCGAGGATAATATGTCTTATATTATACTTGTTACTGAATACAGAATACAATCTGTTATATTAAGGGTAAGTTACTATATATTATTTATTACTATAGGACTTATAGTATAGGTTAGACAACTACAACACGCAACAGGCATAGTAAATAGTTATTAGTGAAATTGTTAGGCTATTAGCTTAGAACTTGGACTCTTATTGTAATAGGTAAGACATAAATAGTGAGCCACGTAGGCATTTTTTAAAAAATTTTTGGGAAAATCCTAACCCACATTTACATAGTTTTAGTACCAATACCTCCAATTTAACCAATTTATTATATTAAAATTGTCAGTATTCGCCTTGACTCACAAATGATTACAGTATGATTTTCAATTTTCAATTTGTTTGTTTTAAGTGCATTATGTACATATTTAGAAACTAGTTTAAATTAATAATTTTCCTACAATTAAAATAAAAGAAATACTTTCTTTTATATCATTTACAATTTAATAGTCACACAACTTAAACAATAAACTATAACAATTTTAAAAATTTAAATAAATACTTTTCAACATAAAAATAAAAACAAAATCTTTCAAACAACTTACAATTAAAAACAAATACTTTCTTTTACATAAATTAGAATTTAATAGTCATACAACTTAAACAATAAACTATAAAAATTAAGAAAATTAAAATAAATATAATAAATATAAAAACAACTTTCAATTAAAAAAAAAAAAACAAAACAAAAACTCAAATATATAATTAATATTTTAAAAACAAAAACTTTTAAATAAAACCATAATTATTAAAATTAAAATTACATATTTTCCCATGAGTCAATATTTCCTCTGCATAAGGGACAAACAATAAATTGTATAGCATCTCGTTGAAGGCGCAGTACACAAATTAGACAAAATGTATGCCTACAAGGTATCAATATCACAGATACCTCTTCATCCATGCATATGATGCAGATTTCAGCAATATCTAAATATAATATACATAAATTACTTAAAATATTAATCTATTTATTTTATTTACTTTCTGGAATTGGTTCTTGAACCGGTGGTAATTGTGGGTGTATCTCTAAAATCAAAGTAAATATCAATAAATAGAATCTTGTTAACTAAATTGTTACTAATTTTATGTTGATTTAATTATTTTCGAAGTACCTTCGTCATCCTCTGATAGTTGGGCAAAAAATTCTGCCCTTGCCTGTGCAGCAAGTCCTCTGGGGACTTGCCCCCTGTCTCTATTGGCTCTTTGCCCTCTTCTAGGATGTATCCTACCCCTTACACGCATTCTTTGCGGACCTTGTTCATCTTAAAAATAAGTATTAATTTAACTTGGCGTCCTTTAATGATTATGTAATTAATATTTAACTTTCAGGAATATGAGCTCTACCTTGTCCCCGCCTTCTTCGTCCACGTTCTTCTGGATTCATTTGATCACCCATTTGTTGAAGTGGTGGTGGCAAAGCTTGTAAATTTAAATCCAAGTCCTGAAGATCATCTGAAATCGATCAATGTTAGATTTAAACTGTAGAACAATTTTTAATGAAATGTGGTCAATGTAAGTGGAATTACTTTATATAAGTGGTAACTTTATATTATCTGTATTTACTCTATATATCTGTACTCTTTGCCCTAAAGGGCTTTATTATTATTTTATTGTAAATTTTTTCTCTTTACAATAAATTATTATTATATACTAGTGTAAATTAAGAAATGTTAGTATTGCAATGAATAATCATACTAAAAATTCTATTTTTGAATTAAAATTTATTGAAAAGTAAAGTTATTTTTGATTTGAATTATGTGTATAGGATAAAATAATAATAAAACTCACTTTCCACAAATACTGGCTCTCCAATACTCAATAGACTCAATATTTGTTCTGGTGTATGTGCTGTATATCTTTGGAATTCATCTAGAGTATACTGACCGTTTGCAGCCCGTAGCCACGCATCATTTAATGTAACCATATTTTGTGGATACATGCGGGAAGTTACTCGTCTCACCTTAAAATAATTAAGACACAATTCATTGTATATAAATAAATATTATATTATTTATTTCTCTAAACATTTACAACATTTGTATATAATATAATATAATAAATGTATATGTATACATTTATAATTATAATTCAAGTACAATTAGAATCGTACCTAATATTAAAATATTAACATTAAATTATTTAAAAATTATATTAATTGACATTTAGATAAATACTAAAAATACTCAAAAACTTACCTGCAACAATTAAATGTTATAAAAGTAATAAACAATCTTAACTTCAAAATCACCACCTAGCCTAGTCTTTAAACTTTATATGGTACTAATTTATGAAAATTGTTACTGTAGGTACCTAATTATTATTTATTGTGTGTTTATAAACAAAGTAATATTTTTATATGTTTATAAGCCTAGTTTATACATTCATAAATAAATATGATACCAATAATTGTATATGAAACTGCGTATTATGACAAACTATAAAAAAAATTAATTTACCGGTAGTCCATCAATCGCTCTTGAAAAATCCATTCTGGATTGTTGTTCTACACTTCTCAAATGGTCTGAAAATAAATAAAATATTTTTTAACTATAAATATGCTTCAATTATTTCTTTGTATCGATAATTATACTAAATTTTATTACTTACCATAGAATACATATAAAGGCGGATGTTGTCCCATACGGCGTAAAAGTGATGCGTGGTACGACTCAATAAAATTATTTGTCCTATGCCGCAGTCTATATACTGAAAATCTTGCAGGACCCACAATGTCCATCCAATAATGCTGGAAGTATATAATCAGAACATTCAACTCATTGTTCAAGTTGTACTGATTTACTGAAAATAAAACAGCTTTTTTAGATACAAATAACAATTTAAATGATCATCAATTACTCACCCAAATTTTGAATGTTCAAGAAACCTAGGCTTATAGAAAACTGGTTCCCATGGTATTCTACCATATCAGATGGTAAATGTGGTAAAGCCATCAACTGTAAGCATTACATTTGTATATAGTTTATTATAGAGTATAAGTATATCAACAGAGTTTGTTATATTACCATTCTCACTATTCTTCGGGCATTTGCATTGGTGTTACACAATCTTGCCAAATGGTTAGATCGAACGAATCGGATTATACTCTAAATATATTCATTAAATTAATTAATTTTAGGTAATACAATATTTAAATTTAAATTGTATTAACTTACTCTGATGTAATGAAACCAACATCCTGTATTCATACTTTCAGGCATCACCATCATTACTGCATTCCTTAAACCTTGTTCAAAATCCGTAATGACACGCAGATTTTGATACTCAAAATTAAGTTGCAAATCATTACGGACGAATTGCAGAAGTCTACAATATGATTCGGTTGTAGAATCTACCAGCAACCCATGGACTATCGGAATCGCCTAAAATACCAAAAAATATATTCATCCAAACAATTCTACTAAATAGTAAAAGTTTAAAATCTTACAACATTATTTAACACAACTTGTACAGTAATGAGTTGTGCTATGTCAGCAGGATGATTAGGACGCACTTGATATGTACCGTCTATGCAGATGGTACGGACTGTAGAAAAATGAAAATTGTTTGAGCGTAGAAATGCCGAATTAGCAAAAACAAGTCCAGCAAATCTGGGAACTCCTCCATCCAGAATATCGAGTCGTCCCTGGAAAAAACGATTGTTGGTTCCATTGCACCATATCAATCGTTCACGCCACTCCGGACGATTTATAATATCTGCCCATTCTTGAAGAGATTCGGGGATTGGTGGGCTCAATCTTCTTCTAGCACGGGCTATAGTCCGAATGGCAGCTGGTCTACCAACAACAACTGCTGCTCTTACATTTCTAAATTTAAAAAAAATTATTTTTACATATTTATACTTGTTTATTGATATAAATAGTTGCTTGACTTAATAGGAAAATAGTTATATACATACTGTGGTGCTACTTCATTATAAATTTGAGCTGGAGTAGCATTTTCTCGACCACCGCGTTCTCTCAATACATTGAGAAATAGTCTTACATCTAACGAACGTGGATGGTGCAGATGTTGTCGATTTCCAAGAATTATTGGTGCCCCTGGTTCTAACCCCATATGTGCTGTCACTCTACAACCAGCGTATCTTCTGGCACATCGTAGATATCTAAATAAATTAAAAAACTCATTGAATGGTACCTATACATACATAATAATTGATACTAAATAGTTAGTTTACCTGGTATCGCGTACTTCCCAATTCATATGGTACTCATAACCAACGGCATCTCTATAAATAACAGAATTTCGGTTTTCACCTTGTAAGGCCACACTTGGACCACCACCAATCGGTGGATAACCATTATCCAATTCGTCTGTTAAACAAACATGTAATATTTTATATTTGTCATAAAACCTAATAATAATAATAATAAACTATTTCTGCAATTTCTACAGTAAATTAATATCTTTTAAATCAAAAGTACCAGTTAAATAATTTTATTATTTATAGACATTTTACTGGCAAAAAATACCAAAATCATTTTTTAGCCCCCCCCCCCCTCCAAAAAAAAAATATATATATACATATAACTTAATACAGCCTATGAGTATACTTTTGTAGTTTATTAAGTATTTTAATTATTATAGTATATCAGATACCTATGAGTTCACTTATGAGTAGAGCACAGATTGTATACACTAAAGAGTATCAAAATATTATGTCATTTAATAAGTATTTAGTCAAAATCGTGGAAACATGCAATAAATATGCAAGAAAAAATTTCTTTGAAAAAATTATGGTAGGAAAATACAACATTTTTACCAAACGTTTTGTCTATATTTGCGCGTGGGCCAGAGAGAGAAAACAAATAGTGCGCTGACATCTTCTTAAGATGTTAGGATTCATAAACAGGAATACGATTAATTTTTAAAATATTAACTAATTTATAATATAATATTAATAAATATCAGTATAATATTTGTCAAATTGAGATTCAACTTACTATGCTTTTAATTTTTATTACCAAAGGGTATACCTATCTGTTTATAAATAAATAAATAAATATTTATATAGCAATATCATATATGATATAGGTAGTATAATATGTACCTGTTTATCAATATTAAAATAATATAATAATTACCATTCTTAATTTATATATTTTTTATTATTATTAATTATTATTTTTGACAGCTGTACCCAACGGTATAGATTTTTTTCCCTAGAATCATAAGTATATGAAATATGGGTATAATTCTAGTTGAGCACCCCCTCGAAATTCCAGATGATTTTTGGTAACATGTATTTCAATGTTTTTAAAAAAGTATTACAAAAACGTTGTGACCATTATTTTTTTCTTTTTAGCTAGCTATTAAACACGCATAAATTATGAATCACTGTTTACAACAGTAGGTAAGTTATAACTCTAAAAAAATTAAATTAGTATCTACGATATCTATGTGTTTATAAAATACAATTGGTTTTTACCCCGTGACCTACCCGATGTGTTTTTGTAATATTAGAGTATATATTTATTAATGTTTTTATAATTTTTTATAATGATTATAACTCATAAAAAACTCATGATTTCCGGAAAAACTGTTAACACTTAAATTTTTAAAACGTTGAAAATTTGTTCCGAAATATATATGAAAATGAAATTTATTACCCTAGTAATAAACATTCCTAATATACCTAAAACAATACTAATTCCCTAATAGAAAATTGAGCAACAAATTCCTGTTTCTTAATTTTAAAATAAAAGTTTAATTGTTATTTAAATAAATTATACTTAATTAATTCTTACCAGCCATGTCCAACCAGTTCAAAATCTTGAAAAACTCGATAAAACAATCAATATGCACATACAATACTCAAATCGAAATTCGAAGTTGTTTGTACACACTACACAAGAGTCCTCAATCAAAATGAAATCAGAAGTGGTAAGATCATAAACATTGAGGTGTATATATAAACAATTTTGAATTACCCCTCTACTATATAGACCAGTGGCGGCTCGTGCCTAGGTGTGCAGGTGTGCGCACATCACATAGATTAATTAGATATAATAGTGAAAATGTGTAATAAAAAGGTGGGTAAGTGGATGTCGCTCTGCTGTACTGTAGGTTACAAGTGGGTCACTGTATAATGGATGGTATTAAATTTGAATTCAATGATACAATATCATTGTATAAGAAAAACGATTCTGAGCGAAGACGGTATGTCAGTCTAGGTTTAAGACAAATTATATACATATCTATGGTATTAAAAAAAAATTGACCTATAATAAATTCCAAACTAATCATATCACATTATCACAATATCCATTAGGTACTTATAACACGTTATACATCAACATCAATAACAAATCCTGATACTATCATTGATATATAATCAGGGGCGGAACTAGGGGGGTGAAGCCGGGGATTGATCCCCGGGCGTAAAATTTTAGTGGACGTAATTTTTCTTTAGTTCTTTATTTAATGCTTGGTGATAGAAGTTAAGAAAACATTTTTATTTTACTTTATTTGTTTATGATGTTGTAGTGATGACGTTGGAATTAATGAAAAAAAAAAAAATAAAGTTAATGGTAAGATTATGAATAGATTCGTATTAGTATACTAAGTATATACTGGTATACTGGCATTAGCATACCTACTGCAAGCATATACAACTAATATACTATAATAATAATTATTAAGATTCTGAGTGAAAATGTAACTAGTAACTATACCTAGGCATTTATTGATGATGTGTTTTCGTTAAAATTTCTGATACCTACACAATAACTGTTATAAGATTATCAATCAACGTACGATACGTATAATATTATATCTGTATATTAAAAATGATGTTAATATATTATAATAGTAATATATTTACCAAGATAGTTATACATTTGTTTATGTTTAAAAAAAGAGATTTGATTTTAAATATTTACTTTTTCATTTTTTCTATTATAAATTGTTTAATTAAATACAATTTTTTACTGGCCTAAATTGTGTACCCTAATCAGAATAAAAGATTTTATATTTTACCATAAAAATCTATTATGATTGAAGGCTGAGGCGCATAGAACCAAAACAGCAAAAGTGTTTACAATTTTTATACAGGATAGGTAGGTAATTAAAGTTTTGATTATTTTTCAACATTTATATATAACTAATATTATTATTATTTCTAATAATAAATACAATTAAGTAACCAATACAGTATTTCCAGTAATTAAAAATGTATCAACAATATGTTGACTATAAGTTTTTAAATTTAAAGTGTTTTTGGTGTGATAGTTTATTAGTATAAACTTGGTTACACCACAGTCCACAGAATATATTAATTACTATATATTATTATGTGTTTAAAAGTTAATAAGTATGTTTGTAATTTTAGTTCCAGTTATGATAAAACAATTGTAGGGAATGATATTGTATTTTCAATCTTATTCTATGATTGGGCTTAATTTTAATATTTTCCCCGGGCGTAAAAATTCTTAGTTCCGCCTCTGTAATATAATAGTAAACTTTAGAAGTTTCAAATTTTATTTAATATTACAATTAAATAAATTAAATATTTTATATTTTAAACGGTTAGATAATATTTATATATCATAAATATAGAGAAATATTGTATTTCGCGCAATAACATATTATGCGATAACTACGTTTGTTTTGTGAAATTTATTTTATAAAATGCGTCTAACTACTGCTGAATTTAATAGTCTACGCACCGTACAATGGGTAAATCGGATGACCGATGACGGACAATTATATTATATTCCCGTAAACAGTCTATCGTGTAAATTATTCAACATGGATTTATTACGAAAAATCATAATACCTAGATTTGCCAAACAAAATATGATTAAAGAAATTTACAATTTTGATATAACATGTCCTATACATTTAAGACCGGATCTCACGTTAGAATTGCCGACAGTGCTCGAAACAATTGTATTTTTTGCAGAACAACAAAATAAAAATGTAAAAAATTTGACGTTTTCCACAAATTATTCGTTGAATTTTACTATAATTTTAACGTTTGTGTTATATTCAATTTTTATACTCGTCGCTTATTTGGCGGAAAAATATCCGACGTCTGTGTTTCGAATATTTTCTCAAAAAATAATTTAAATATTATATATGTACAAATATATCACATCCGTCGATGAGGTTACGAGTTCATCGTTGGAAATAGTATTTATCTACTAGGTATTTGTCGATCTTAAAATCGACAACGATCAGACTGTTTTGATTATGTAAAAATTAACAATAAACATTACAATAATTATCGTCTGTTGAAACGTTTGCTTGTTCATTATAAAACACTTAAATATTATACGGATATTGTGTAATTTAAAAATACAGAGAATTTTACTAATATTGTCACCATTAACAATAGATTAACGTTAAACGTTTCTCATTGGACAAACGCGCCTTTAGGGAAAACTGAACGGGATAATCGTTTTTTTCCACAATATATAACACGTCCGACGCACGTACACACGTATCAGTCTTTCGATATTAATCAAGTATTCGGTTACGAGTGCGATTCTCTAGTCTAATATAATATAAAGTGTTAAAGTTTGTAAAATTTTTTTATGTTATTGAAGATTAATATTTAACTTAAAAAAATATATTGTTTTTCGATTGAATAAAAACATGGAAATGTACTTGAGCGGCGTTAACTGTGCTTCTTTTGTGATGCTCGAACATTACGATCAAATGTGTAAATTGATCGCACCCGCACGACACAATGAAATTGTTTCAGAAGCTTTAAAAAACGAGAAAAATTTAAGCAGTGCAGAGTTAAAAATTTTAAAAAAACACAAATCGAAAGATGCCGATCACAAAGCCGTTACGCAGAATACGAGTATGCGAGAAACAACAGATGAGTTTTACAGTGCACCGGCGGATTCAACAACAATCGATACTATCGCTAGTACCGCCGTAAATAGTTTGAATGATCAAAAATTGTTAATTTCATCGAAAATATTTAAAAATAAATCAACAACCGATATTAAATCCTCAACGTCTAAATCGCAAAATAAACGTCAGAGCTCGTCGAGATCCGTCGAGGAAAAATCGCCGGAGTCGAAAAAAAAACGTGCGAGTTCATCGATATCTGTCGTCGAACGGACCGAGCCGAACGTCGACGCGAAATCGCCGGAGCCGAAAAATAAACGTACGAGTTCGTCAATATCCGTCGAACGGACCGAGCCGAACGTCGGCGAAAAATCGCCGGTTCCGAAGCCGAAAAAAGAACGTACGAGTTTGTCAAAAAACGTCAAACGTATAGACTCGACCGTCGAAAGCAAATCTCTGGCGTACGAGCCTAGAAAAAAACGTTCGAGTTCGTCTAAAAACGTAAATTCCGAAAAGCCGACCGCTGACAAAAAATCGTCGGAACCAGAGTCGGAAAACAAACGTCCGGCTTCATCGAAAACAGTCGAACGCATGGAACCGACTGTCTACGACGGATTTACGTCGTTCGAGCAAGAAAAACAACTACCGGTATCGTCAAAAAGTGTCAAACCCGACAATCCAACCGCAGAAGACGGATCTCCGACGTCCGAGGGAGAAAAACGACGGTCACGATCGTCTAGAAACGTCAAATACGAAAAGACGTTTGTCGGCGGAGGATTTGATCGACGGCCGGTCTTTAAGTCCGAATCGGAGGCGTCGCGTGTCAAGTTATCGAGAAGAGTCAAATGTAATCCGAACACCGATATATCACATTTAAAAAAATACACGTTAAATCCGAATTGCACTATCGGATTAGTAGATTTAAATTTAAAAAAAAATCACGATATTTCGGCGGTCGATTCGAAAAAAAGCGCCGATTTAGATAATAAGCGCGCGGTTACATTTTCTAGAAGCCAGTTAAAAAAAAAATACGATAAACCATTAGATTTTGTTAAAAAAATTTCGCCGCAAAAAAAAATATCTTTAATCGTCCGATTGCCGATTTCCGATAAAAATAAATTGATCGACTGTATAAATAAAGTAAAAAAAAAATAAAACGACCGCTTTGAAAACAAATAAAAAAATATCAACGCGTTCGGCCGATCCTCATATCGTCATGGCGACTCGTTCGAAACGGGTAAACAGTAATACGAGTAAACAAATAATTAGCGATTCTTCCGTCGAACCGTACGTCCCGGAACCGATAAATACGGATAATACGACGTCATTTTACGAACCGTATGTTCCGGAACCGATAAATGTTGCCGATACCACTTTGGTTACGCGACCGTATTATCCGGGAAAAATAAATATTTTAAACGCGAGCGCAACGATATACGATTTAAAAAAATACAAAAAAAATTCTAATATAGTACAAAAAATTTTACCGACCGCGATTGAAAAACCGTTAACGCCGTACGTAATGGAAAAACGAACAGCGGCTAGGGATAGAGTTTTGAAAGCGTGTACGTACGTCGACAAATGTTTGAGATGTTCGTCGCCGGTGACCATTTCCGAAATCGAAAAGTCTGAAATAATATTTTTATATTTACTGACGAATAACGACGTTCCCGATTTGTCGACGATAACTTGGCAACGTGTGCAAGAAATTTGAAGGAATTATAATTCGATCAATTGACGTACGATATCGTTCAAAAACATTTTAAAAATCATAAAAACATGTTAAATATATTTCGTAAATTACGTTCTAAAAAACACGATCTGTCCAAACACAATACACCCAATACGGCGTTAGGTACCTATACTATAAATCTTTACTAACAATATGTTTATATTAATAGGGTCATATTTATAAAATTTGTTTCATTTATATTTTGATAATTACTAATATTGATTTCTTCTAAGTATATTTTATATTATTTTATATTTAATAGTTATTTTTAATACATTTTTCAGCAAAATTAAAAAGATCTCAATCTAATAAAAATGAAAATGGTTCAATTACAGTTATTAATAACTATAATGACCTTTCTGCAAGTAGCTTAACAGAAAACAATAATGTGGTTTTATCTCCATCACTGTTGATTTCTCCTGTGACTCCACCTAATTCAAAAATTAATTCCGTAGCAAGAAATCTCTTTCCATCCCAATCTCCGGCCATTCAGCCAAAAAAAGGTAAATTATTGTATGTAAAATTAAATTTACATTTGAATGTATTATTAAATGGTAATTTTATGTATATTTGTTCTTGTAATACATTTAATTTGTACTTGAATGTTATTTGTTTGAATTTATTTTTAGTTGGGTATGATAAGACTTCACAGCTATATGTCGTTACAAAACTGACAGAAATGAATACCAAAATAAACAAACTCGTTTTGGATATGTCTAGGCAAGAGGAATTACTAAAAGATGTTTTAAAAATTGTTAAGTTTCAAGATAAAAGTATTGATGATAATGATGACTATGGCGATGATATTTTTCCTGGAGGATTTCCTATTGACGACTTAGACTCTTTAAGAGAAATTAATATTAGTCTAAAAAATGATGATGTGTTCCGTAAAAAACTGGTATGTATAATCCATATTATATAATATATATACATTTTAATTATTATACTTCATATTTTTAGATAAAAAAGTTAAAATGCTACCATGGTTCAAACATTGGGAAAGTAACTAAATCAATTATGGATCTAGTATTTACAAATAATCTTGGAAGACAAGTATCCTTAACAGGCAAAGGTCCAATGAACAAAAAAGAAAAGGAACCTCTCAAGTCTTTATTTCTTTTTAAAATAATTATAAGTGAGTATTATTTTATTAAAATGTATGTCTTAAGTATGTTTCATATTTTTTGATCTATATATTATATTATTATAGATGCTATTCTCAAAAACGTTAAAAATTCCAGCGTCTCTTCTGCACACAAAGCAGTATCAGGGTGGCTAAAACATGCAAAAGAACGGTATGAAAGACATATTGTCAACAACAGTCCAATTGATAATTCTCAAGACTCTTAATTTTGAAAATATTTTAATTTTATTTAAAGAATATGATTTGTTTTAATGCTAATTGAATCATTTTTCTATTTAAATTTATTATTTAACATAATACTTCTATGCAAAAAATATTTTATGATTTTTCATGTTAACAACTGGTAAATTAATTGTATTTTCATAACAGCAAATTATTATTATTTTTTTAATTATATATTATTTATAAGTAATTTTTATTGTTTATTGTAGGTAGATGAGAATTTGATTATGTATTATATTTATTCTCTGTTATTGATAGTTTAAACATTTGGCACCAGAATCTTTTATTAATATAATATAATAATGTAATAAATTAATCTAAATTGAATAATGTTTAACATAAAACTTATGAATTTATTGTATTTATTTTGTATGATTATCCATTTTGTTGTACCTCAAAATGCTCTTGTTATATTAATTAATTTAGGCACTTAATTGTTTTATCTATATTATAAGCAGCTGGTACATATATTATATTAAATACATTATTTATGTGAATATTTTTGCATCAGTAACTTATAAGAGTATATCATATTTTTATTAATTGGAACAATGATAATTTTTTATTATAATAATGTATTCACAGTTAAACTTATACTTGAGTAATACATCATCAGTGTATTTTTGAAAGCACTAAAAAGAACATGTTAACTTAAATAATAGGTATTAAAAGATATTAATAAGTATCTTTTTTTCATTGTTAGGAAGAATACTAGCTGTTCTCTTTTTTGGAAACTACTAGGAATTTTTCAACAGCTATTGAAAGGCAGTTTGGAACTAAATAGGTAACAATTAGGAACTAAAACGACTGATATAGGACCTTGTTTGGCAACAATTAAGACCTCAATGGGCATTAAAATTCACCTAATTAGGTAATATAATAAAGGGTCGTATTAGGTCCCTATTCGGAAGGTCGTGTAAACGGTCTGAACTCGGACGTTTGGAAGTCTATAGACCGTCTTGCGACTTTTCAGGATGGTTAATGACCAAACCAGGAGCATCCCGTTATGGTATATGCTGCCTGAATAGACTGTCCCAAGACTTTCCTTGGAGGGTTCATGTGCTATTAGGGTTCTGCTAATAAAACAAAAAATATCTTAGGTAAAGAATTAAATGAAAATAAAATAAAATATCTTAAAGAGGGTAGATCAATTCAAAAAGAACTTGCATTAAAATTATGTAGTTTATTAAAAACATATAACTCACAAGGCTTTACGTTAGATGATATTTATAATGTCGAATGTATTTTAAAAATTAAAATAAATATTATATGTGCTCAAAATCAAAATAAGATAATCTATAAAGGAATAGATAGAGATATAAAAATCTATTTATTTAAAACAGTTCATACATTTTCGTTAATGTATGAAATTTATATCATTAGGTAGATGACCGGGACTGGATTAGATAACATACAAAATTTGTTACCATTGTTGTTATTAATAAAAATAATAAAATAAGATAGTATTGAACCACTCCATTTGGCATAGACTAGACTTATTCGTGTGACAGTGTACTGCGAGTTTACTTACTAGTTAGTTTAATCATTTTTAGTGTTGTATAGTGTAATAACTAATAAGTGTGCTTTAAAATGAAAACCAAATTTGATACAATTATAAAAAATACAACAACAGAGCGTAATAACAGCACGTTTTTGCTAAAAGAAAAATATGATTTCTTAATAAGTGAAGTGAAAAGTATTAAAACAGGAAAAAAAGAATTTTTTTTTTATTTATTTATTAAAACACGTTGACTGCGTATGTCTTTTTGCAGTTTTCACCCAGTGCGTATGATAAAAGTAAAAACAAAAGAAATTAAAAAAAAATATAAAGAAACTGCTCATAACGACGTATGTATACATATTTAAAAACATGCGTTTAATCCACGCTAAATAATAATAAAATAACATTCAGCCACGCGTAGGGAATTTTAAATGTATATTACCCTAATAGCACAAGGACCTTCCTAGGTAGGTCGCAGGCTGGTCTATTGAGACTGGCGGACCATAAATATAAAGGGCCTATATGCTTCCGGTAGAGTCTGAGGAGGGTCTATAGCAGGGATCGGCAACTGGCGGACCGCGGTCCGGATCCGGACCGTGGAAGGCAAAACTATGGACCCTGTCAACACATTGTACTTTATTATGTTATTTTCTGTAATAGTATTATTATTAATATAGACATTTATTTAATTTAATTTATCAAACTCAGATTATAGTTATATCATAATTCATTGAAAAATATTTTATCGGGCAGGTAATAATCGGTTTTATTACAATGTTATCGGCCGTCGGCCGAGTCACGACAATACCAAATATTTCGATTTTCTAAGAACTCTACTGTGGACTGAACTATATTGTTTTATAATGCCTGAAAGGGTTGGAGCCATTCCAGTCTGTTTAATTTGCAATTCAACTGTCGCTATTATTAACAGTGGAAATTTAAAACGGCATTATGAAACTACCTACTCATAAAGATTTTCATACATTTCCTCCAGGCAGTGACATACTGCTACTTTTAAAATATAAAGATTTGAAAAAGATTTTTTTCACTGGACCTCATTGATTTACTATTTTAATCGTTAGGACTCCAATATAAATTACTTGCCGACCCCTGGTCTATAGACTTCCTAATGTCCGTTTTGAGACTATTCATGAGACCTACCCGACATGAACCAGATAGGATATATTTTTTATACATCCTAAAATATGCCCATAATGGTCTATTATGCTACCTATTTAGGTCTAGAAGAGTCACAAAATATAAACTTTAAAACTTATACTTACTTATTACATACCTAATATTACTTATGCCTGTATATTAACTAAACATAAACAATAACATTCAACTATGATTGAGTTTGAGTAATAATTATTAATATCAATATTACGATAGGTTTGAAGTTTGAACACAAAATGTTTTACAAAAATTAAATGATTTTACTTATTAGTTATTATACCAATAATAAGAACTTATATAATAATTATGCGGTTACTATAATGCATATAATAATTAATTAGTAATATATATTATTATAATAAACCTACTCGGCACTCGCACACTCTCAACTGATAATAATGATATTATTAAGTATTATAATTAAGTATATAATAGTAGTATAATAATTATTATATTATAATTAAGTACCTAGGTATGTGTTATGATAATTTATAATTGAAATAAAAACTAGTTTGGGATTTTTTAATTAAGACCTATTTCATATATTTATAAATGTATAATATTTATATTGCCATATTGGTGATACTACAATTGCAGTGTACCTATACGTGACAGCTGCAGTGTACGTAAAAGCATAGAGCACCTATAATAATAGGTTTACCTGCAGGCTGCTGTGTAGGTATATTATAAGTTATAACTTTAAGTACAAGTAAGTACCTACTAAAAGGCAGTAAAAGGCAATAGACATTGGTGGACTAAACTGAGTATGTCTTGGGACGATTAATATGTTTCCCATCAGGAAGTTCCGGTTAGGTATCATTTGGGCATTAATCAAACGGTTCCCGGGGAGGTTGTAATATATCCCATCAGGCGGTTCCAGCTAGGTACCAATTGGGTACTACATAGGCGGTACCCGGGAAGGTCTGTGCTATTAGGGTAGACGCCATATGGCGTCAAACGCGTTGCTGAATGATACTTATGACGCCAATTGGCGTCAGTACGCAGTGAAGAAATAATTTTGTTTTAGGAACTAAATACGGTATACTAAAACAACTTTACGCAAGGTCACAATTTAGTTTATGCACAGAAAAGTTTATTACGCTTAGTGACGTTCAGATGTAGATATTTGCCTTCGGAAAGCATCCGATCAATTGGTAATGGACAAGGGTTTTTTAAATGTACATGCCAACAAAAGTTCACCACAAAACGGTGCATATGTTTAAAAAATAATTTACTTTGAAATTCTAAATGCCACCCAAAAAGTTCCTGTATACTAATAAATAAATTGTAAATTTAAAAAAAAAAATTATACATATACATTGACGTGAAAAAAAATTAATATTAATATTTTATATAATAATGTAAGGTGTGTTTGACTTATACTATAACATTTGATTTTTAATTTGTAAATTGATTAAGATTTTAATAATTATTCTAATAAATTGATGTGAAATAAATTAATATTAATTTTTTTATATAATATTGTCAGGCTCGTTTGACTTAATACTATAATATTTGATTTTGTTTGTAACTTGTAATTTGATTAAAACTTTTATTCAATAATAGTTTTAAATACATTAACTAAACCCTTATTGTTAGTTTATAAAATATCTAGTTGGTATGTAGAATAACTAGTTGAAGTATATATTTATGGATTCATTCAATACATTAACTGAAAGTACCCGTAATTCTATAAAATAACTAGTTATTCTATAGAATTACGGAATTTCATACATTAACGCTAACATATATATATATTATATGACGCTAATGACCGTATTATATATATTATACATGATTGTACGTAATATAACGTCAGGACATTTTCGACTATTTCACAGTGTGATTGCTAGTATTGACCAGTGACGATGACCGTTTGAATAAGTGTGTTTTATACTTTTCGTTTCAACTTCACAATGAATCAGGATAATGTATGTATTTTAAATAATTAATATTTTATAAACATATCGTGTATAATAATAAATAATATATTTTCCACACAGTGACTTGGAAAGAATTTGCACTGGACATATTCCATCACACGATACGATGACCGAGTACATGAATAAAATATTGAATATCGATTACCGGGAAATCAAAGAAGATCTTCTAGCAGATTTAGAATTGTATCGTATGCCGACAGAATCAAACGACGCGCTGATACACACTAATAATGGTAATTACAATTAATTACTAATTATATTAATAGAGTTCACAATCCGTAATTATAATTCGGTCACACTTAAAATATATTATTTTGATATAATATTATATTATATTATTACTAAAATTATTATTAAAAGTATTGGGTTAGAGTTACGTACATTATTGGTTTTTTTGAAATTGTGCGTCGGTCACTAGTCTCTCGATAACGTTATTATGTATTCGATACGACTATCGTCTTTTGCCCGTATATTTAAATGTATACTTATAATTAATTGAAATATAATATATTAATTTTTTTTTCACATTTAAATTATTATTTATTTTATGTTGTAGTAACCACATCTTCGGATTTAGACAACGGATTTCTCAATGACGAATTTTTGGAATATCTCGACCCCCACGAAGAAGTTCGTTTGATCGAACATAATATGTTAGCTGATGATGTGCAGACTGAAGACCCTAACAATATAGAATATGAAAATATAATGGTTTGTATAAAGAGACACGATAATATTTTTTTTTTCAATTACAACGTTGTAAATCTAATAATTGTGTTTGCATTTAGACGTTTGCATCACCGACGGCGATAGAAACAACGTCGTCGGCACCGGATCAACTCGTAGGAACGGCGACAGCGGTGGCAGCGGCAGAACCGGATACAAGCGCCGGGTCGTCTCCATTCGTCTCGACAATTAACGATGATGACTTGATTATAGTCAATGAAACGGGACAATCACCTTCGAAAAAAAGAAAAATCGATGAATCCAAATACATAGAACAACAAGTCGAGGCGAAAATTGATAATAATTTACATATAGTGAGTTATAAAGAAAGACAAATGCTTTATTATACCGAAAATAAAAACTCGCCAAACTTTATGAATAACGAACGTACAGTAAATACGATAAAAAATTCGAATAATAATATCGTGCCGCGAAATAGTAAAAATATAACGTTGCGTGGACCACCGCCCCATAATAGTCTGTCGGCGGCGGTTGACGGATATTCGACTAGTACGGAAACAGATGACGGCGACGACGGCTACGACGACTCCGACGACGACCCCGACGCAAATCGAAATGCGCTAAATTTACGAGAAACTAATTACGAAAAAATTACAAACTTTAATACGATTTCGACAAATAATATACGTAAACGGAAATTTTCCGATAACTCGACCCATCGACGAGCCAAGTGCGTAAAAGTTATTCCGTCGGTTTCTAGTCACTACGGCGGCTGCGGCGACGCCGGCCGACAAAAATCAACCGATTCTATAATATATATATCATCGTCACCGTCACCGTCATCGTCATTAATACTGTCACAACCATCGTCACCAGCACGGTCATTGGAAACGACGGACACCGACAGTGAAGACGATAATTTCGATTTCAAAGAGTTTGCGAAACGTACCAAAAAAAAACGTTAAAAGATTAAATTTAAAAAAAGATACTCGGCAATCGTCGGCTGGTGGTAAACCTGACGATTGCCGAATACCGTTCGGTAATAATTTCGTTACTTACAAATACGACGATTCGACTAACGTTCACCCCGGCCCGGTATTCATAAAATCGGAAACTGAAAAATTAATATTATACTGTAAGAGTACTCGTTCGGAACGGTTCAAAGATTTTTGCCGCGATCTCAGTAAAAAATGTCAACTACGAAAACCCCTGGAAAATTGTTTAAATAAAACGAAATTGATGAAACGTTTCGTTAAAAATTACGAAGATAAAGAACCGATGACTTTCGAAGAGTACGAAGCGGTTTCATTAAAATTCCCCTGTCCGATAAGGTATACACGGATTTCGGATGTATGTACCGGTATGGATATTCCGAAAAATAACATAACAGTTATGCGCTCCGATATAGGGGAACGTCTAAAAGATTTTTCTATTGAAAAATCGGAAGCGCAAATCATCAGACAATGGCTGGTTAATAATAACTACGATATTTCCGTGTACGAATTAACATACGGATGCATACCTACATCGTTCGTGCCGGAAATGCAATTTGTCATTACGAAATTCATCGAAGACCGTTACCCGACAACGCCCGTGTTGGTCGACGGAGAGTTAGAGTTGTTGTGTATGACGTATTGGCGATATTTCAGTTCGGATTTGATAAAATACTGCGAAAAAACTCCTCGAAAATTATCCAAAATGATTTTATGCGACATTGTAAAAAAATTGTTAAAGATTAAAAGAATAAAACATACCGACACCTCTAAAATAAATGAGAAAAATAAAGACGTTTTTTTACCGAAATTACTATGTGCCGTTAATATCGGAGACTCGGACCACGTGACGATCGGATCGCTGTGTATACTAAAGATGCTGCTGACGACGTTTTTGACCAGGTATAAAATACCGAAAACCACGGTATCGATTATCAACGGAATATTTATGTCTTTAAAAGTGGAGCATATATTAACGGGTAATACGTTCAATAAAGTGATTAAAGCTCAAGACATGGTATTGAGGTGGTTTATCGAAACTTGCAACTTTCATAGAATCGGTATTTCGGCGATTAACTTGCCGCCCAGTATTTTCGTAAATTTATTGAAAACTCCTACGTCCGAAAAAGCTGATCAGATAGCGGTGTTCAATAAATCTGACGTTTTTGAGATTTTCAAGCTATATTTTTCGAAGCCGTCTGACGTTAGTTTAGAATTATGCGTAGCTGTTGATAACATGTTCATGTTGATTGTCGTTTGGTTTTCCAACTATCTGTGCTTAACCGGTCTGTTGTCGTTATCGTTGTTTGGTAAATTTAATCAAACGATTTTACCGCAGTTTTTGCAACATGTCAACAGATACGGCATAGAACATTACCAAAATTCAATGATTACCGCTAATTATTCCACGAGAATAAAAAATAAATTTGCAGAAGCTGTATGCAAAAATGTAAGTCGATTATCAAAAACCGAAGGGAATATTAATCGACCGAAAAAAAAAATCAGTTTCGAACAGCCGATACTCGACACGTTAATGGATTTTGGGCACAAATTTTTGAATTACGCAGTAAGTCCGGTGGCAGTTAAGCGAACAGAATCATCGATACCGTCCAAAAGTTGGTCGAATCCATTCATAATGGCGATACGAAAATTTGAAACAGACTGCGTTTTAACTAATCGGAATATAGCTTTACACGATAAATTTATAGAATGTACTAGCGATTCGTTATACGGTTCGAAAAAAAAAACATTCCGATTAATAAACGCCAAATATTACGAATACGGTAATATTGAGAGACTAAAAAAACGAAAAATCGAATCGCTGACGACGACGACGAATTCTGACGCAAACGGTCTGATTACCACGTTGGCTAAAAGTTATAACGACGATACCGAGGACGGTGAAGATTACGGCGACAACGACAACGACGACGATGACGATGATGATGATGATGATTGCGACGATGACTATGATCCTGACGATGACGATGAATTACCTATCGGAGAACAAAATTTATTATTCGAAGATTTAAAGTTAAATTATTCCGATGAATTTAACGATAACCGTATGGAAAAATTAACAAGAAAACGAATAAAAAAAAAAATATTATCTACAGCAGTAGTGTCATTGATGTCGAAATGTCCCAGTAAAATTTTAAATAATATGCACCTTTTAAGGCGTCTAGAGAAAAAAAAAATGATAGAACCGTATAAAATATCAAAAACCGATAAATACTTAATTTTAAACCAAATTAAAACTTTTGGAGTAATTTCAAATACCGATACATTAACGCCCCACGAAAACAAAAAAAATAAATGTAAATTATGTCGGACAAACTTTACCATTCCCGGTTTTGAAAATTTATTAATTAACGAAAATACTGCCGTCGACTGTTGTTTGTCCTGCGTTTTACAATTACACAACATTCTCCAGAATAAATCAAATGACGTAACGTTCGAAATAGTACAAAATCATTTAGTACAAAAAGTAAAAAATAAAGATCTCACACGGCTTGAAAATTTTGAAGAAATAGATTTTTCCATAGACTTTACGAAACTCAAAAATAAAAAATATATACCTTCGTATAATAGATTAGAAAGTACTTACGGTAAATAATAATCTAACTGGTCAGAACTGTATATTAGCTATTCTCAATTATTGTACTCCGATCTTGTGATTGTTTATTTTTTTTTTTTGTTAATTTTGTAAATTTATTTATTTTCTTTAATATAAAACAATTTTTATAATACTATTGTGGTATAATACTATGGTTGCTGTATCAAAACAGATGTTTTTTTGTTCGTCGCATACCGTTGGACCTACTTCGACGTGGGCTCAGAGTGGGGAAGAATGTATGCCACTGGCTATAAATAAACCGTAAAACTTTAAAATCTCACAGTCGTCTTGGATTTTATCTCGATACCGGTTTAACATTTTTGTTGTTCGTTAGTGGTGATATATTTTCAAAATAATAAATAATTTTTAACAATACGATAAAAAAAATGTTTAAAAACGATAAACAAAAATCATCGTCGTCGTCGTCTAAATCGTCTAGTAATTCAAATAAAAGTTATATGGATTTCGCCGCAGCTACGAATACTAGCCATATTCCGAATATCTGTACTTTCATGGGTACGTCTAGAAAAGATTTCAACAGACATCCATCGCCTAGTAATGGTTGTACTAGACACTAGTAGGATTTCACTAACTGATGTATATAATAATCAATCTCTTGGAGGTATATCTCGATCTTCTAGCAGCGGAAGCAGCAGCAGCAGCGGCGGCAGTAGTAGCAACGGTAGTTGTAAATACGGAAGTAACGGTGTTCAATATAAATATGCCGGTAAGGCAGGTTACAAAGTTATGAGTGATTTGGAAAAAGCTGCTAAAAAGAACAACACTCCTGTGTGGTTAGAGGCCAGAGACAGCATGGCATTTCACAACATGTCTTGGGAAATCCGACACAGACGTGCCGCGGAAGAGCAACGTAAAAAGAAATAACATGTGTATAATATATATAATATATAAGTATGTACTCATATTGATAATTATTTTTTTTTATATTATTTCAATAGTTCAACGATTTAAATTTTTAAGTAATATTACTAACGATTTAGTATATTATCCTACATAACAATGTAAGTTTAATAAAATAAAAAAAAAATATTTTCTATAATTTTTTGCAATATTAATCAAACTGATGATCGTAAAGTATAGACTGATTAATGGAAAAAAACGAAATGTTTTTAATTATTTAGAACATGTATACGTAAATTATATTTTAATATTATGCTTTTTATATTATCGATTTTTTTTTCAAGTTTATACTATTAATTAATAAATTAAATGTATTATGAAATTGTGTAGGCATAATATGTAACATAATAATGTAATTATATTAATAATGTGATATTGTAAAAAATTCTTTTTTTCATCATTATACAGCATAATTTTAGACTATAATATCGATTGTATTTGTAATATTGTAATATAATTATAAATTATTTTATTGTAATTTTTTAATATTTTTTAATTCATCAACACTCCAACAATTTATAAATACAATTTATTAAAATATAATATCATGTTTCTTTTATGTAATATATTTTTATTCATAATTTATTGTAAAGAGAGTGTGTTGGGTATTATGATATCGTAAAAAAAATTATTCTAAATAATTTCGAGTGTCCAAGATATATTTAACCGTCGGTAAGTAACAGCGTTGTTTTACACCACGAAACTGAAACTTGTCAAAATATAATAATATGTTTATATTATATACGGTCAATATACATCGTCATTTTAGTTATAGTTGAAAAAATAATTATTCTAAATAATAAGAGTGAGATATATATTTTAATCGTCGGTAAGTATCGGCGTTGTTTTACACCACGAAACTGAAACTTGTTGAAATATAATACTTTATTATGGTTATACGATTTATTACGTTTATACAATCATAAATAAATTATATGTTTACTATTATACAGAGTCAATAGAGAATTATAGTTGGAAAAAAAAATTATTCTGAAATATTATACAAATGTCTGAGATATATTTAACTTGTATAAACATCACAATATTAAGCGTAGTCAAAAAAAAATAAATAATTGTAAATAATACTAATGACTACAATGTCTAATTATAGGTACGATCTCGTATTGAACACATGTGTTTTATTATTAAAAAAAAAAACAATTGTAAAATGTATTACATAATATTATATCATTGCAAAAAAACACTATATAGTGGTACGATTTGTATTATATTATAATATTATTATAATTGTTTAGACGACGACGTCGTCACACAGTAATCACGTGTAATAAGCCTGGATGCTTGGTACCTACTATCGTAGTACTGACAGTAGATAAGTGGCAACCAAGTTATTATAATTGCAGGTCGCAGACACTTTATTTGATGTTGTAGTCGTGGTAGACAATGAATGATAAGACAGATGTAATATATTGTGAATTTTTATTATAACGTTCGATAATTTTTCTAAGTCCAAATAATATTCTACAGAGTGGCGTGAAGGTGCTTGCACTAATGGGTGGTAGTACACGTCTGAATACAGGCTGATTCGGGCTCCCTTATATATGAGGTTCCCCGTACCCCTTGCCTACATATACGATATCTCGGTTCTCACGGATGTGATTTGTGTGCTCATCATCCCAGCCCACGCATCTATGGTTGACTGTATTATCAACTATGGCTTATTATTAAAATAATTATTCTACTCTTGTTTTTTTTATTTGAATTTCGTCGTATGTATTCGGTGTCTTCCCCATGATTATTATTTTAATTCTGGATCTCGTTGTATATGTTCAGTATTTCTGTGGTATATTACAACGCCTATTTTTGAACCCCATATTTCTTACTCCCTGATTATTCCGGTCCATCGTAACTATAATATAATAACTATGTACCTCTGAGATTGGTTTTGTTTCTGTCCAAGGTTAATGCGCCTATGCTGAACCCTACTTTCCTTACTACCCGGTTATGCCGGTCTATCGTATATTATAATAATAACTATGTATGTACTCATGAAATTGGTGTTACTCCGTAGTAACTGGCTTACTACATCTCCCCCTTTAAAAGTTGATTTTTATCGTCTAAAATGAGAAAAATTAACTCAAACATCCCTCCATTAGTTCAAGCACTTCCATGTGGTTACAAGTTACATATATAAATTATTTCATTACATTCAATTATTACATGTTTACATAATATGATGTTTGTTACAGATATTTAGTTACATTATTGAATTATATGGTACATTCCACCATACTTTCCTGGTTATATTTATTAAAATGTTATTGACAATTACAAATTATAATCCACAATATTACAGTATATATTTTACTTATTATCTAGGTTAGTATCTTATGTGATTAACAATATATTTTTTTCCCGTTTTTGTTTTACAACAATAATCTTATCTTAGTGTTAATATAATATAAATTAATCCTTTAATATAATATGAATTCTTAAAATCTATTACAATATATTTTTTTTTTTTTCGTGCAATATATATATATATTTCGTATGACAAAGTAGAGCAACAAATTTAAACATGTAAATAATAACAAACTATATAATGTAGGGTACACATAATAATAGTGAAATAAAATAATATAAAATAAAATAAAATAATTATATGTCTAATATGGCAGGTGGTAACTATTATAGCTGAGATAAATTTGGAACTACAAACTAAAGATTCATGTCCAGATTTTGTATCCAATCAATCACATCCATGTTAGCTGTATGGATATCATTTATAGTGCCTTTGAATGCACGGAACGGGCATTCAATTGCTATATGGGAGATAGTTTGCATATCATTTCCACAGTCACATGAAGGAGTGGTGTGTAATTTCCATTTGTACATCATGTGGTTACATCTTCCATGACCGGTCCTAATGCGATTTAGGGTCACCCAAATTTTTCTAGGCAGATCGAAGCCTGGCTGCTTGGATGTTGGATTGGTAACAATGTTTTGTCCATCAGGGTTCTCCGCCATCCAATCCTCAAGCCATCTGGTATTTTCCCCTGTGTTTTCCAGTAATAGCATCTCTGCGGTTTTCCAGGGTGGTTTGCGTGACTTAAGACGTAGTCTATCCACATTTAGCCTTACATCTGCGTGAACCGGAAGGTTCTTGTTATTTTTTATCTTAGTCCATTCCCGGATGAGAGCTTGTTCTCTTCGGATCTTAGGGGGAGCTATATTGCTAAGTACTGGGAGCCATTTTAAAGGGGTAGTTTTTAATGTTCCCCCTATGATTCTCATTGCTGAGTTAAGCTGTGTATCTAGTTTATTGGTATGTGCACTATTTATCCATACTGGGGCACAGTATTCTGCAGCTGAATATACTAGTGCTAGCGCGCTGATTCGTAAGGTATTTGCATCAGCTCCCCAGGATGTACCGCTCAATTTGGCAATTATACTATTGCGGGTCTTTATTTTCGCTGAAAGTTTGACTAGATGGTTCTTGAAAGTGAGCGTTCTGTCTAATACCACACCCAGGTACTTAGGGTAGGGGTTGTTTTTCACTAGCTGATCTCCAAACTGCACCTGTATCTCCTGATTTGCCCTTCTGTTATTCAGATGGAAGAGGGTGACTTCCGTTTTTGATGGATTGGGTTTGAGTCTCCATTGATTGTAGAACGTATGTAATGTATCAAGGTCTTCAGACAGGATGTTTTCTAGGTCTTCGAATTCTTTACTCTGGCACGCTAGTGCTAGGTCATCAGCATATATAAATTTTCTTGCAGTTGTCGCTGGTAGGTCCTTGATATATAGGTTGAAGAGAAGAGGTGCCAAGACAGAACCTTGAGGGAGGCCATTATTTAGCATCTTTATTTTACTTTTTTCCTCTCCAATAAAAACAGTAAAAAATCTGTTACTAAGCATATTATTGAGAAGTTTTAATAATGTTAAGCATGGGATCACATCCAGGAATTTTGATAAGAGCCCTTTCCTCCAGACAGTGTCATAGGCAGATGATAGGTCTATGAATGCCACTGCTGTTTTAACATTCCTATCATACCCATTTTCTATATGGGTAGTAAGTGCCATTACCTGGTCACAGCAACTCCTATTAGGACGGAACCCAGCCTGTTCAGGTGGAATATTGTCATCAATGGTGCTAGCAATGCGGTTGTAGATTAATCTTTCCAGTAATTTGTAGCATACGCTTAATAGAGATATCGGTCTATAGCTGCTTACATCATTTTTTGGTTTTCCTGGCTTTAAGACTGCTAAAATTTTTGTTTGTTTAAAGAGTTTCGGTAGTTTTCCCGTATGGAGGACATCGGAGAAGAAGAGAGAAAGCCATTTAATTGTCTTGGGTCCGCTATATTTTATAAACTCCGGGTACATTTCATCGAGTCCAGCTGCTTTCCTAAGTTTTACACGTTTTAATGCTAGTTGTACTTCTTCGGGAGTAAATTTGTCAGCCCACTTCGATTTTTCCACTGCATGGGTTTTCTTTACTTTGAGGTCCATAGTCAATTTCCTAGATATATCTTTGTCGATTTTGGCTCTTGAAGTTGCTATCAGTCGATTCGCAAATGCATTAGGTTTTATTTCGGTTTCACCGTCACCTCGATTCTGGCTGGGATCTAGTCTGCGTAGTACGTTCCAGGCTTCCCGGCTAGAGTGTTTGAAATCTATATGTTCTACGGTTTCAGTCCAGCGGTCCTTGCGTCCTTTAGCTAGCGATCCTAAGAGTTTGTCCGCAATTTCTGCTTGGCCATTTTTTTGATATTCTGTATACAGTCTGTCACTTTCCTCATTCCAGCAAGGAATATATTTATGTCTGAAGCCCCGAGGGATATATTGTTTTGCAGTTCCCTTGACCATGCCAATGAAGCGTTCATAGTTGTTCACTAATGGATCGATCCACCTGATGTTATCGTCTAGAGATTTTGAGAAGGCAGTCCAGTTAGCTTTCCTAAAGTTCCATCTCGGTTTAGGTAATGTTTTTACTAGTGGAATCTGAATACCAATTTGTATGCGTACTGGTCTATGTTGGCTTTTTGGGAAATTATTTAGGACAGATCGTTGGGCTTGGAGTGATACACCATTATGATCTTTAGAGACAATACAAAGGTCCGGGTTATACCCTCGATTCCATCTTCCTGAGTGAAAAGTATGTCTATCTTTTCCGCTGAATATCAGTTGCATGTTTTCAGTTTCTATCCATTCGCTTAAAGCTTCCCCATTTTCGTCGTTTTCATCATACCCCCAACTGGTATGGTGGCTATTGAAATCGCCAGCGAGTACTGAGGGGTGTTGGACTGAAGGAAGAGTTGGCAGGGGCCATTTTTCATTTGGGGGCTTATAGATGTTAAGTATGGTTATATTAGCCACACTAGACATTATAACAGAGACAGGCCCAGCCATTGTTGTATGTATGTGACTCGAGTTAGAGATATCATTACGCACATAGGTAGCGGTTCCGTATTGCTTGTGATAAGTGGCAGAGATGAGTTTATAACCATCGATGTTCCCTCGGCAATACATTTGTTCTTCATCTGGGACATGGGTCTCCTGTAGTAAGACTACATCAGCTTTAAGTTCTGGTAATAATCGAGCTAAATAGATACTCTTGTCTCTGCTTAAGCCTTCGACATTCAGTTGGAAGATAATTAGCTGAGGGCCAATATCTCGGGTCAAAGAGCCCTGAAAAGGGCTGTTTTGCGTGTTGTTAGTATTAATGTTGGCGTTGTTGCTCATAAATGCTGTGAGGTCATAGAAGACAGTACAGCAGTCGGTTTTGGTAAATCTTTAGCCGTTTAAAACGTTGCCCGGGGTACACTACGTGGAAGCGATTTACCTTTGTACCTATTTATTATTATTACTTATTTATTATTTTTTGGTATTTTACCTTTTCGTGCAATATATATATATGATAAAATAGTGGTGTACTGGTGTGTTATATATTTTTTTTTTTTTTTTCCATTACCATGTTAATTATATTTTAAATAAATTAGATTAATATATTTCTTTTCCCATCACCATGTTAATTATGTCCAATATAAGCTAATATGTTCCTTTATGTATTTGTATATTATTCTATAAAAAATTTAATCCTAAATTTTCCTTTTTTTTTTTTTTCCATTTTTTTTCATTTTTTTTTTTTCTACGCTTACGTTTGTTCCTATATATATATTTTCCATTAATCGTTATATTATTATATTTTATATCTAGTTAATATTACTATTCCTATACTGTGATTTGATTATATCTTTTTACTACAGGTCCAGACCAAGCAATTAACTATTGTATTTAAGTTCTATTACATGATCGAGACAAGTACTAAATTGATTTTATTCTATTCTATTTTCGTATGTGTTTTTATCTTGCTAATCGAACCCGTGACGTTAGAGTGTGCTGAAAAATCAAAGCACTCTCTTTCGACACAGGCTAAATTAACAAGACCTTGTCCTTGTAACTTCTTATTGAGTTTTATTGGCCATTTGATCCGTTGGTGTTTCCGTTAAAAAATCCGTTATACACACGATTTTCGAACCAACCACCAAACGATCAAACTCCAACATTTTCCTTAAGTTGTCAAACCGTTCGGTACATAATAGCGCAACATTTATCTATCTCCAACAATAATAGATTAAATATGTCCCTATTATGTACCGCTCGATTTCTAATCGTATTTTTTTTTCGTTCCTATTCTGAAATTAATTTATTTTAGATTACTATTTTAGCTCTAATTTAATTATTTACTAGTATCTATCGTTACTTCCTGTTCTTTTATTTACTTTAATGTGTTAATTAAGCTATTTGTTAGTTGCCAAAATAAAAATAAAAATTCGTTAAAAATTTACATTTCACAACGTCGATCTATGTACGTGGTATTGTTTATAATGGTTGGAATTGCTTTACTAAATTTTGATACCCATATTCCCTAACCATTTTGTTGAATATACACTTTGTAAATCTTACATCGGTTTTTGGATCGTGAGCATACGTTATTTTGTGTTTATGTGTACATATGCCGCTATGTGCTTCCGTTAAATTTAATAGCCTACCATTCTTTTGGATTTTACCTACACTAAATTCGAAAATTCTTTCTGTTATCTTTCCCCTTAATTTTTCCAATATCATGTAAAATTCCCCATCGAAATTTAAATCATAGCATCTAATATTTAGTATTTGTATATCTCCTAACCCTAATCTATTTAGGATATTCCTATCGTATGATCCCCCAAACAATACCACTACATTTATCTTATTTCCATACAAAATATAATTTCTTATGAATTCTGGTGTTAAGTTATTTAATTGAGAATTCAGACTTTTATTAAGTTGCGCTAAACAGGTCGTCTCCACTTCCTTCTTGTTGTGAAAAATCCGCCTTATTGATTTCTCTGCCAACTGTGTTTCACGAACAGTCATAACTCTTACCTGTTCATGAAGTGGCAAGAGAAGCGGTTTCCCCTCGAGCTTACGAATCTTACATTTGTTCAAGCTGTTCGAAATCGCCCCTGATATTAGCACAATATCAGTTTTCCTCATATTGGTGAATTCAAAATCCATGACAACGAACTTGACTTCCCTTCTAATTTACAGTCGTTAATACATTTATTATTATTAATAATATTAATACGTGTTCTATTTCTAATTACTATTTCTAACTACTTATGTAAATATTTTTTTTTTCTATATTTTCTACTTAATTAATTATACTTATAGTATATTCTAAATAATAAAATAATTCTATATAGTTTATTTTATTTGGGGTGGTACATCCTCCCCTTCAAGTGGATTTCGTTCGTTTACTTTTTTTAATTTTTGTTCAATTTGGATATTATCCGCGCAGAGTTTACTTTTACCTACTCGTACCATTTCATATTGTGGTCGCCTTAATGAAGTGAGCCTGCATTTATATGTTATATATATAAAAATGATTAGCATTATTGAGAATACTATCAAGCCCAATGTTAAATAAAATAAATAATTACGCGTATCACTCGCTTCTAGCTGTCCTGATTGTGTTAATATTTCATTATCAATTTGTTGTTGAACATGGTCTAACGATTGTGCTATTTCGTGTATTTTTTCGAGTTTATGTGAATCTGGTTTAATTATTACTTTAGGCAAGTTCATACTTTTTATTCTATCGGATACCTTAAATGATATTTTTCCCTGTCCTACTTCGGGTATAAAGTTAACATAGTGTTTAGACTTTATTTCTTGTGTCGGATTTAATATAATATCGTTCCCGTACGCTCTACATTTTGAACTTAACCAAATTAATCCTTGTTTTCGTATTTTCGTAATGTATGGTTCCGCATTTTCCCTACACGCGATTGTTAATGTTTCTCCCTTTGTTGTATATATCCAAGTGTTTGCATGTTTTAATTTGTAAAATATGTCTTTCGATAATACTAATACTCCCGTCTCGCATGTTTCTGGCAAGACATCCGGATTTTTGAATAAAGCTATTTCACATGGGTTTTTGTTGTTTGAGTGAACAAATGGTGAAAATTCTGGACATATCGTAAATATTTCTGTTTCCGTACAATGCAAAAGTTGAGTTTCCGTGAACGTGGTATATTGTTCCCTATTCTTTGTAATCGCTACATATTGGAATTCTGGTTTTAAAACAATACTATGATTTTTATTCTTTATTCCATTAATCATTGTTTCAACCGGTTGTGGTATTGGAAGTATTCTGAACAACGTGAGTTCTAATTCGGTAACCAGCGGAAGCTTTATTACGAAAACGATTTGACTGTCTTTATAGAACACTGCCATTTTTGTAATTTTACTTAATTCGTAGATTTCATTCGGATTTGTGCCCATAGGCAAATTTAAATTAATCGGTAAATTTAATTTAATCTGTGTTAAATGATTTGCCAGTTCACGCGGTGTCATTAAACTTGGATGTATTACTCCTGTCCTAGCCGCGGTTATAATAGCGCCTATCGATTGTGTTTCCATTGAATACTGCGATAATAATGCTGTGAATATACCATGTATCTTATTTGATAAAATTAATGATTCTAAAGTGTTTGTCTTATTAATTATTTCGTTTATTATATCTTTTTTATTTACTAATTCATTGTATAATTTACTTATTTCATCCGATGTGGTACTAATACCCTTTACAGTAGATTTAACTACCGTGGTTTGATCCTTAAGTATGTGTAACATACGTTCGTTAGTTTTTTCTATTTTTCCTATTTCTTCCACTGATTCTTTCGCACATTCCTCGTCACATACCCCGAATAGTGTTTTCATAGCCGAACTTATTAGACCCCGTCTTTTCCTACTTGGAAATGTGGTAGGTTCCGATTGCTCGGCGTACCTACCTATCGATTCGTACATTTTCTCGCGTTGTAATGAAATTTCCCGAAACATTACTTTAAAAATATTGTCTAGCCTAGAACACATTTCTAATGCTGTCGCGCTATTTTTGCAAAGATCAGTTATTATACTTATTTCCGTTTGTAATTTGTCATGCCTAAGGTCGTAATTTTTTAATGGTAAATACGTGATTAGTTGCCAGGTCGCTCCTGTCAATCGAACCGTACCGTAATTTTCATAATACATCAATGTTTGATTTCGAAATTCTTCCACCCTATATGGATTTTGACCTTGCCCTGCCGTAACCAGAGACAACCTAAAACAATATATATACATTTTAGTTCAAACTCGCTTTAACTTGTTGAAATAATTTCTAATATATATATTATTTCGTATCATCTCGCCGGCTCGGACAAAATACGCGCATTTATCGCGTTTAAAATTGAACTAATTAATTTATAATTCGTTGTCAGTGAGTTCCGGTGGTTGCTTGTTCGTTCAGAATATGGTGGCAACTCCCACCGTTCCCACACCGCCAACTATCAAAATTAACTAGTATCATTCATTTTTTTTTTTTTTAATTATTGGTTTCCATTATTCCTATTTATATAATATCTATTTGCTACTTCATTAAAAATACTTTCTATAGTTAAATTATTTTCTACATTAAGTAAATCCATAACATCGTTTTCATAATTACTACTACGTATATTCCTATAAATGTCAATATTACTATCGTTATCGCTAAAATCGTCCACCTCGTCCATATTACTATTTGTATTATTAGGTACTATGTTTCTTAAATTATTACTACCACTATCACTATCACTATCTGACCACCACAGACCAGCTGCTTCAGTCATATTTCTAATACTATCATTATTACTAATACTACGTAACATACTTCTATTTCTAATGCTAGGTGTCCTACTATTACTGGCCAACTCCCTATTAGTGCTATTATTATTACTAATATTATTATTACTAACATTATTTCCGTCATTATTATCATCTAGTAATCTATACAACTTATAGCTATTAACGTTCAAATAATGTGCCCATGCTTCCTTATTTATCTCCTTATTTAATTCCCAAAACTCATTGATGACCCTCTTTGCCAGTGCTATATTGTTTTTCAATTGTTGTTCATTTTCACTTCCCATGAGTGCAGGTGGTTCCGTTCGATTGTATATTATACCTGCTACGCCTACGGGCTTAGCTCCGCCTACTCCCGGTATTCGGTTTACATCCAGGTGGTAACGAAATGGCGTTGTCGATACATTACATGCGTAAGGGTTTCGGAACCAACTCCATAACCCTTGACATAGTTCCACTATCTCCGGTTGTGGAAACCTACCGGGAAGAATGTTACCTCGATCTCCATAGTAAACATCAATTAATGTCCTAAGGTTATGCGTAACTTGTCCCATAGGTTCCTCCCCTGTATAGCGAAACAGTTGTAATTCGCATATGTAACTATCATTTTTTTTTAACACCATTACCACCAGACGACCTCCCGCCTGCACACTCATTATCATTTCAAACTCCGGGTCTTCATTTGCATTTCCGTTGAATTGTACTAGCAGTCTGGTCCCATCTGAATCAGTGATCACCAGTGCCGTTATCTCCTCTTCCCTACAAGATCTTTCATTTTAATAATATGCTTTGTTATTCTAAAATAATCCAAACTACTATTGCGTTAACTACTTCTATTCTTACATTAATAAAATTAATTTCTAGCTACGTTATTTTTTTCTACAATGAAGCTTGTACTAGGCTAATTTGTACTAATCTACTAGGAATCTATTACCATGCATATTTTACTCTACAGTAAAAATTTTTCTTAGACTATGACTATTTATTATATCCTATCATTAGTTCTATTCTATATTTTATCCTATCATTTGTACTATTCTTAATTCGTATATTAATCTACATATTCCAACAATATTTCTGGTTCCGGTATACATATACTCCATGTGTTCAACTAATTCTTGACAATATTGGTTACCGACTCTGCCCTTTGACATGTCGTAGAGAAATGTTGCGATGCTTTGTTCCATACTTCTTATTTTGTCTTCCGAGAATGGTTCAGCTAGTTGACTGTTCGCTAATTGTATATGTTTTGTTAAACATGGTGGTATATTACTTCCGTCGCCTATCGTACATTTTTCATGTTCCCCATTCATAATGGCGAAATCCAGTTCGATACAGAATATTCTGTATGTCTCCCTATAATTAGATTTTTCTATTATTTAATTGTATATTACCTAACACTATCTAATCTTAATTTATTTTAATTTTATTTTATTTCTATTTAGAAAAAAAATTTTTTTTCAAAGTCGTGAGTTTGCTGTGTCGTCGCGGGCTCGTATTGTATCCATTTCCGTAAATTCTAATGTTCGTACGAGGTATCGATATCTCTCCTTCCTGACCAACCTATAGTGCTTCACTATAGTTGTCATTATCAATAGCATTATGATTACTATTATTCCTAGTATTCCACATACTATATATAGGTAATTAATTATGCGTTCATCCGGAATGCACACAACTGTTTTTTCATTATTGTTCACATAATAACTGCCTTGGTTTGTTTCGTAATTTATATTTTCACTTTCTGTGGTACTCCAGTATCGTGTTGATGTTTCGTCCGTAATATTATTCAATTCGTAATTTGATATTGTACGTCCGGTTCTTGCTGTCTGTGTAGTGTGACCTACTGTACTAGTTATGTTTGCATAATCTTTATTTACTTCCGTGGCGTTGAACTCGACTGACCTAGTTGTCGTTGCTGTGATATTTGTGTGTATTACATTGTCATTGTTTACGTTGTTTACATTGTTTACGTTTTCTATTTCTTCCATCCGATGATAACCCATATAATATTCCGATTCCATTTTGAATTTTTCATAATACGATCCATTCTTATTTTTTAATTGTATTGTACATGACTTCTCCAATAGGTATTCATGTTCAAAAACAAATGATTGAAATACACTTCCTTGATATGGGGTGCTACATATAATTTGTAACGATTCCATATTACATTCATTGTACTGAAATTGTGGCAAAATTATTGTGTCGGATTGATAGTAGTCTATTCCTACCAGATTCCCTGTATTATAATAGATCCTTATCATTGGACTCTTGCTAGAACCTGAATTTCTTTGGATTTTTACTATTCCTATTGATGTCGTTATTAATGAAATCCACCTATAATGTTCATATATTCTATATAATTTTTTTTTTTATATATATAAAATGCCATCGCGAGCACATCCCACGCCGACTTTATTTTTTATTGTTATTATTTTTCTTCTCTTTTTATTTGTGTACCTACTATAATTATTTCGTATTATATACTATATCTATATCTATACTATATATATATTATACTGCGTTTGTAATGATATCTTAACTATCCTATCCTATTATTATTTAATTACTTATAATTAAAACTTCGTCATGTGTTTGTGATTTCTTCATTATCTACATTATTATCTTCGTAATACAGTTTCACATCGTTTTTGTGTACTGTCACTTTCTTGCGATTTCGTGATATAACTACATTTTCCGAATCTAGTACGTCTAGTACTTCGTATGGTCCCTTCCAAAGTGGACTTAATTTATTTCTTTGAGTATGATCTTTAAGTAAAATCATATCATTGACTTTTAATTCTTCCGTATTTGTTTTCTTATCATAATATCGCTTATTTACTTCTTTATTCTTTATTAATCTATTCCGTGCAATTTGGTGAGCTTCCTGGAACTTTTGTTTAAGATCGTATACGTAATCATCATAATTGTACCTAGGTTCTGGTTTTGCTTTCAGTTTAACTGGTATATTAATATTTTTACCATATAATAACGCGTATGGTTGGTACCTCGTGGACGTATGTTCCGTAGAATTGTATACGAACATGGCGTAAGGTAAAAGTTCATCCCAATTGTCTAAACTTTTACTTACGTATTGTCTTAAATATTCTGCCAATGTCTTATGCGAACGTTCTAGAGCCCCATTGGTCATCGGATGATAACCGGAAGTCTTAATCTTGTTGATTTTTAACAACTTACATACATCTTTGAAACAATTCGACATAAATTCGGTGCCCTGATCGCTCAAAATTTCGTCCGGTATCCCATGTATACAGACAAAATTTATTACGAACGCTTTCGCCACCACGTTAGCGGTGTGACAAGGTATTGCTACCCCTAGGCTGAACTTTGTTAAATCGCATTGCATCGTGAGTATATAATTGTTACCTAGCCCGGTTGTAACCAAAGGCCCTACAATGTCCAAAAATATTTTTTCAAATGGTTTCGTACTAGTTGTAGTAATCACCATCGGATATTGAATATGTTTGTTAGTATTTTTATTCATTTGACATGCTGTACAATTCTTTATATATTCTCTTACGTCCTGCTTTAAGTTCGGCCAGTTAAATTGTTTCTTTATTTTCTTTACGGTTTTGTTGATTCCTAGGTGTCCACCCAATACGGAATTATGTAATTGTTTGAAAATAACTAATTTTTCTTCCCCACTAAATTCTAATTTGGTACAAATTATTATTTCTGTATTTGTATTACGAAAAATGTATCTTATCATTGCTCTGACTTTTGCCCAATCTAGTCCGTCTTGTCGTCCTAATTGGTTCATTGCTAATTTAGTTAATTTATGTTTTTCGCAAAAATACTTAAGATTTAGTAAAGCAACGTGTAAATTTTGGTACGTAGCTAATTGTTTCTTTTTCGTTTTTGTTATTAAAAATATTATGTACCTATCTCCACTTTTGAATTTTACGACATCGCCTAAATCTTTATGAGATTTTAATTGTTTGTCTCTACCAAATCGCTTTCTTAATTCGTAATTAATACCTGATCGAAAATTATAATATTTTTCGATTTCTGATACTATGTGGTACTCCGACGGACTGTTTATTAGTTCGCCGTGTACTTCCTTTACGTCCTTATTAGATATTAATGTTGTTTCGAATTTTTGCATAAAATTATCATAACTTTCGTCTTTAATTTCCGTAATATTATACATACGCGATAACGCGTCGACATTGGTGTTTAATTTGCCCATTTTGTATACTATCTCATATTCATATTCCTCCAATTGTAATCTCCACCTTGCCAATCGGGATAATGGGTCTTTTAAATTAAATAGCCATGACAAAGGCCTATGGTCCGTAAGAATTGTAAATTTTCTACCATATAAATACGGTCGAAATGTTTTTACGCCGAATATAATTGCTAAACATTCCAGTTCCGTTGCCGAATAATTACATTCCGCCCTATTTAAAGTTCTAGAACTGTAAGCTATTGGTAAATCCGATCCTATTTTGCCTTGAGATAATATTGCACCTAGCGCCCTGCCGCTAGCGTCTGTCGTAAGTATAAATTGTTTTGTAAAATCTGGATATTGTAGAATTGGTTCTGAACACAATATTTCTTTTAATTTATCGAAAGCTTTTTGACAGTCTTCGTCCCAATTAAATTTTACGTCTTTTCTTAATAATTTCACTATTGGATTAGCAATAGCGCTATAATTTTCTATGAATTTTCTATAATACCCACTAAGTCCTAAAAAACTTTTTATTTGTTTGACATTTTTAGGAACCGGAAAATCCTTTACAGCTTTAACTTTTGCTTGGTCCGGTTTTATTCCTTCGTCACTAATTACATGACCTAAAAATAAACATTCCCGTTGTAAAAAACTACATTTGTCCGGTTCTATTTTTAGATTGTGTATACGTAATCTCTCGAATACGTCTATTAATTTTTCATTGTGGTCTTGTAAATTTTTAGCATACACTATTATGTCATCCAGGTATACTAAACACTTCATTCCTATTAACCCTGATAACACGTTCGTCATCATTTTTTGAAATGTCGCCGGAGCTGAACTTAGACCCATAACTAATCGTTTAAATTGATAATGCCCTTGTCCCGTTGAAAATGCCGTAAGTTCTTTTGATTCTTTAGCCAAAGGTACTTGGAAATATCCTGATTTCAAATCTATTAAACTGAACAGTTGACATTGTCCTAATTGGTCTAATATTTCCGTTATATTTGGTAATGGGTGAAATTCGTTTAAAGTTACTTCATTAAGTGCCCTAAAATCGATAACTATTCTGAACTTTTGTTTCCCCGAGGCGTCCTCCTTCTTTTTGACTAATATTAATGGTGCGTTAAACGGACTCATTGATCTTTCTATGATTTCGTCTTTCATCATTTGACCTATTTGTTTTTCTATCTCCGGTTGTTGTGAAAACGGTAAACGGTATGGTTTTTTATAAATCGGTTTCAAATCCTTAGGAACTTTTATTACGTGTTCTGCTGCCGTAGTACACGTAAGATTATCCCCCTCTAAATAGAAAATGTCCGCGTAATGTTCACATATTTTTACTATCGAATTATATTCATGAACTTGAAGATGATCAGTACGTATCAACGCCCTAACCCGACGCGAACGTTCAGTGTCAATTGTGTTTACACACCGTACGCTATCTGTTGAAACATCCGTGTCGTATGAAATATTACGCGCTTGTCCTACATTTATTTCCTGCGTCATTTCAGATATATTTAATATGCTTATAGTAATTTTATTGTTTCTGACTGTATTGTAAATGTTCGCGCAATATACGTCCGGTATTAATTCTTGTTTATTTATTAAAATATTTTTATTATTCATTTCTTTATCGGGTATATCGATTTGTACTATGGTTTCAGAGCGCGGTTTTAATGTAAAACAGATATCACTATCGCTTCCTGTTTTATTATTATTTATTGTTAACGTGTTATTAGCGACGTCTATTACTGCGTGGTTTTCAATTAAAAATTTATTACCAATAATCCCGTCTGCCAAAATCGGAAAAATATTATTTACAACATAAAATTGTGTTTCGAATGCTTCATTATTAATTATTAATTCTATTTCTGTTTTTCCTATTGTAGACACTATTTTTTCATTGATGCCTTTCAAATAAATTTTTTCGTTTTCGTTAATTTCAGTGTTTCCTTTTAATGCATTAATTTTAATTATATTTAGATCCGCCCCAGTATCGACTAATAATTTAATTTGATCTTTATTAAAACTAGGTGATTTTAAAGTAATGTGATTGTCTATTAATTTTGCTGTGATGTGGAAAATCCTGTGTGTGGGTCTTGAATTATTTCTTGGACCAATCTGACTCCCACTGGTGATGGTCCGTTGGCGTTTCCCGCCGTGTTTCTTTCATTTCTCTGTTTTGTATAGCAGTTTGAAATTTCATGACCTATCTTATTACAGTAACTACAATGGACACCCTGAGTATTGTTATTGTCCCTACGAACATTATTGTTGGTGTTCGTATTACGCGTGCCGCCCACACGATTATTGTTGTTCGTACTTGTGGTGCATTGATCGATTGCTCCAGCAATCCCGTGCCAAGTGATTAGACTTGCCGCACGTGTAGCACCCTGCGTTATTTCGATTATTATTATTTGTTGTACATTATTGACATTGAAATTTCGTCCATAGCTGTTTCCGCCTCGATAACCGCCGCGATTAACCGTGCGTGAATCATATCCGCCCCGATTATTATTTCCATAATTACCGCGGTTGTTGTGGTTAACATATCTGTTGTTATATCCGTTGAAATTATTATTTCTGTGATTTTGATTTGAATTACCGTTTCCTCCACGATTAACTGCGTTGTTACCATCGTTTTGTCGTTTTTCCTCGTTATTGACGCCTGCCTGTTTTCCATTACCAATCTGTCTCTGTAATTTGTCCATTTCTACTTTTGATTCATATTCAAGCATCTCATCGATCGCCGTTTTGAAACATTGTTCCATGTAGTGGGAT
>CARXXK010001137.1:0-58581 GCA_949089665.1 Macrosiphum euphorbiae | reverse complement strand
CTGTTTTTTCATTATTGCTCACATAATAACTGCCTTGGTTGTTTCGTAATTTCTTATTTCCCTTTCTGTGGTACTCCAGTATCGTGTTGATGTTTCGTCCGTAATATTATTCAATTCGTAATTGATATTGACGTCCGGTTCTTGCTGTCTGTGTAGTGTGACCTACTGTGCTAGTTATGTTTGCATAATCTTTGTTTACTTCCGTGGCGTTGAACTCGACTGACCCAGTTGTCGTTGCTGTGATATTTGTGTGTATTACATTGTCCTTGTTACGTTGTTTACTTGTTTACGTTTTTCTTTCTCCATCCGATGATAACCCATATAATATTCCGATCCATTTTGAATTTTCATAATACGATCCATTCTTATTTTTTAATTGTATTGTACATGACTTCTCCAATAGGTATTCATGTTCAAGAACAAATGATTGAAGTACACTTCCTTGATATGGGGTGCTACATATAATTTGTAACGATTCCATATACATTTCATTGTACTGAAATTGTGGCAAAATTATTGTGTCGGATTGATAGTAGTCTATTCCTACCAGATTCCCTGTATTATAATAGATTCCTATCATTGGACTCTTGCTAGAACCTGAATTCTTGCTTTTACTATTCCTATTGATGTCGTTATTAATGAAATCCACCTATAATGTTCATATATTCTATATAATTTTTTTTTTTTTATATATATAAAATGCCATCGCGAGCACATCCCACGCCGACTTTATTTTTTATTGTTATTATTTTTCTTCTCTTTTTATTTGTGTACCTACTATAATTATTTCGTATTATATACTATATCTATATCTATACTATATATATATTATACTGCGTTTGTAATGATATCTTAACTATCCTATCCTATTATTATTTAATTACTTATAATTAAAACTTCGTCATGTGTTTGTGATTTCTTCATTATCTACATTATTATCTTCGTAATACAGTTTCACATCGTTTTTGTGTACTGTCACTTTCTTGCGATTTCGTGATATAACTACATTTTCCGAATCTAGTACGTCTAGTACTTCGTATGGTCCCTTCCAAAGTGGACTTAATTTATTTCTTTGAGTATGATCTTTAAGTAAAATCATATCATTGATTTTTAACTCTTCCGTATTTGTTTTCTTATCATAATATCGTTTATTTACTTCTTTATTCTTTATTAATTTATTTCGTGCAATTTGATGAGCTTCCTGGAACTTTTGTTTAAGATCGTATACGTAATCATCATAATTGTACCTAGGTTCTGGTTTTGCTTTCAGTTTAACTGGTATATTAATATTTTTGCCATATAATAACGCGTATGGTGGTACCTCGTGGACGTATGTTCCGTAGAATTGTATACAAACATGGCGTAAGGTAAAAGCTCATCCCAATTGTCTAAACTTTTACTTACGTAGTGTCTTAAATATTCTGCCAATGTCTTATGTGAACGTTCTAGAGCCCCATTGGTCATCGGATGATAACCGGAAGTCTTAATCTTGTTGATTTTTAACAATTTACATACGTCTTTGAAACAATTCGACATAAATTCGGTGCCCTGATCGCTCAAAATTTCGTCCGGTATCCCATGTATACAGACAAAATTTATTACGAACGCTTTCGCCACCACGTTAGCGGCTTGTGACAAGTATTGCTACCCCTAGGCTGAACTTTGTTAAATCGCATTGCATCGTGAGTATATAATTGTTACCTAGCCCGGTTGTAACCAAAGGCCCTACAATGTCCAAAAATATTTTTTCAAATGGTTTCGTACTAGTTGTAGTAATCACCATCGGATATTGAATATGTTTGTTAGTATTTTTATTCATTTGAAATTGCTGTTACAATTCTTTATATATTCTCTTACGTCCTGCTTTAAGTTCGGCCAGTTTTCAAATGTTTCTTTATTTTCTTTACGGTTTTGTTGATTCCTAGGTGTCCACCCAATACGGAATTATGTAATTGTTTGAAAATAACTAATTTTTCTTCCCCACTAAATTCTAATTTGGTACAAATTATTATTTCTGTATTTGTATTACGAAAAATGTATCTTATCATTGCTCTGACTTTTGCCCAATCTAGTCCGTCTTGTCGTCCTAATTGGTTCATTGCTAATTTAGTTAATTTATGTTTTCGCAAAATACTTAAGATTTAGTAAAGCAAACGTGTGAAATTTGGTACGTAGCTAATTGTTTTCTTTTCGGTTTTGTTATTAAAAATATTATGTACCTATCTCCACTTTTGAATTTTACGACATCGCCTAAATCTTTATGAGATTTTAATTGTTTGTCTCTACCAAATCGCTTTCTTAATTCGTAATTAATACCTGATCGAAAATTATAATATTTTTCGATTTCTGATACTATGTGGTACTCCGACGGACTGTTTATTAGTTCGCCGTGTACTT
This sequence comes from Macrosiphum euphorbiae, assembly GCA_949089665.1. Lineage (NCBI taxonomy): Eukaryota > Metazoa > Arthropoda > Insecta > Hemiptera > Aphididae > Macrosiphum > Macrosiphum euphorbiae. The sequence continues at coordinate 56,184 of CARXXK010001137.1, read as the reverse complement.
CCTTTACGTCCTTATTAGATATTAATGTTGTTTCGAATTTTTGCATAAAATTATCATAACTTTCGTCTTTAATTTCCGTAATATTATACATACGCGATAACGCGTCGACATTGGTGTTTATTTGCCCATTTTGTATACTATTTCATATTCATATTCCTCCAATTGTAATCTCCACCTTGCCAATTCGGGATAAGGGTCTTTTTAAAATTAAATAAGCCATGACAAAGGCCTATGGTCCGTAAGAATTGTAAATTTTCTACCATATAAATACGGTCGAAATGTTTTTACGCCGAATATAATTGCTAAACATTCCAGTTCCGTTGCCGAATAATTACATTCCGCCCTATTTAAAGTTCTAGAACTGTAAGCTATTGGTAAATCCGATCCTATTTTGCCTTGAGATAATATTGCACCTAGCGCCCTGCCGCTAGCGTCTGTCGTAAGTATAAATTGTTTTGTAAAATCTGGATATTGTAGAATTGGTTCTGAACACAATATTCTTTTAATTATCGAAAGCTTTTTGACAGTCTTCGTCCCAATTAAATTTTACGTCTTTTCTTAATAATTTCACTATTGGATTAGCAATAGCGCTATAATTTTCTATGAATTTTCTATAATACCCACTAAGTCCTAAAAAACTTTTTATTTGTTTGACATTTTTAGGAACCGGAAAATCCTTTACAGCTTTAACTTTTGCTTGGTCCGGTTTTATTCCTTCGTCACTAATTACATGACCTAAAAATAAACATTCCCGTTGTAAAAAACTACATTTGTCCGGTTCTATTTTTAGATTGTGTATACGTAATCTCTCGAATACGTCTATTAATTTTTCATTGTGGTCTTGTAAATTTTTAGCATACACTATTATGTCATCCAGGTATACTAAACACTTCATTCCTATTAACCCTGATAACACGTTCGTCATCATTTTTTGAAATGTCGCCGGAGCTGAACTTAGACCCATAACTAATCGTTTAAATTGATAATGCCCTTGTCCCGTTGAAAATGCCGTAAGTTCTTTTGATTCTTTAGCCAAAGGTACTTGGAAATATCCTGATTTCAAATCTATTAAACTGAACAGTTGACATTGTCCTAATTGGTCTAATATTTCCGTTATATTTGGTAATGGGTGAAATTCGTTTAAAGTTACTTCATTAAGTGCCCTAAAATCGATAACTATTCTGAACTTTTGTTTCCCCGAGGCGTCCTCCTTCTTTTTGACTAATATTAATGGTGCGTTAAACGGACTCATTGATCTTTCTATGATTTCGTCTTTCATCATTTGACCTATTTGTTTTTCTATCTCCGGTTGTTGTGAAAACGGTAAACGGTATGGTTTTTTATAAATCGGTTTCAAATCCTTAGGAACTTTTATTACGTGTTCTGCTGCCGTAGTACACGTAAGATTATCCCCCTCTAAATAGAAAATGTCCGCGTAATGTTCACATATTTTTACTATCGAATTATATTCATGAACTTGAAGATGATCAGTACGTATCAACGCCCTAACCCGACGCGAACGTTCAGTGTCAATTGTGTTTACACACCGTACGCTATCTGTTGAAACATCCGTGTCGTATGAAATATTACGCGCTTGTCCTACATTTATTTCCTGCGTCATTTCAGATATATTTAATATGCTTATAGTAATTTTATTGTTTCTGACTGTATTGTAAATGTTCGCGCAATATACGTCCGGTATTAATTCTTGTTTATTTATTAAAATATTTTTATTATTCATTTCTTTATCGGGTATATCGATTTGTACTATGGTTTCAGAGCGCGGTTTTAATGTAAAACAGATATCACTATCGCTTCCTGTTTTATTATTATTTATTGTTAACGTGTTATTAGCGACGTCTATTACTGCGTGGTTTTCAATTAAAAATTTATTACCAATAATCCCGTCTGCCAAAATCGGAAAAATATTATTTACAACATAAAATTGTGTTTCGAATGCTTCATTATTAATTATTAATTCTATTTCTGTTTTTCCTATTGTAGACACTATTTTTTCATTGATGCCTTTCAAATAAATTTTTTCGTTTTCGTTAATTTCAGTGTTTCCTTTTAATGCATTAATTTTAATTATATTTAGATCCGCCCCAGTATCGACTAATAATTTAATTTGATCTTTATTAAAACTAGGTGATTTTAAAGTAATGTGATTGTCTATTAATTTTGCTGTGATGTGGAAAATCCTGTGTGTGGGTCTTGAATTATTTCTTGGACCAATCTGACTCCCACTGGTGATGGTCCGTTGGCGTTTCCCGCCGTGTTTCTTTCATTTCTCTGTTTTGTATAGCAGTTTGAAATTTCATGACCTATCTTATTACAGTAACTACAATGGACACCCTGAGTATTGTTATTGTCCCTACGAACATTATTGTTGTTGTTCGTATTACGCGTGCCGCCCACACGATTATTGTTGTTCGTACTTTGTGGTGCATTTGATCGATTGCTCCAGCAATCCCGTGCCAAGTGATTAGACTTGCCGCACGTGTAGCACCCTGCGTTATTTCGATTATTATTATTTTGTTGTACATTATTGACATTGAAATTTCGTCCATAGCTGTTTCCGCCTCGATAACCGCCGCGATTAACCGTGCGTGAATCATATCCGCCCCGATTATTATTTCCATAATTACCGCGGTTGTTGTGGTTAACATATCTGTTGTTATATCCGTTGAAATTATTATTTCTGTGATTTTGATTTGAATTACCGTTTCCTCCACGATTAACTGCGTTGTTACCATCGTTTTGTCGTTTTTCCTCGTTATTGACGCCTGCCTGTTTTCCATTACCAATCTGTCTCTGTAATTTGTCCATTTCTACTTTTGATTCATATTCAAGCATCTCATCGATCGCCGTTTTGAAACATTGTTCCAATGTAGTGGGATTACGACTTTTTAGTACTGTATATAGGTGATGAGGTAGCCCCGTCATAAATATGATCATTGCCTGTTTCTTTGTTTGTTTTTTCACTATATCTGCCTCGGCCGGAGTTAGACCTACCGTACTTGCCGCGCAGAGTTTATAATATAACTCTTCGATTCTACTGGCGAATTTTGCTACACTTTCTCCCTCGGCCATACGTGCCGTGTTTAAAGCTATTGATAGGGCCCTCTCCGATACTTTTTGTTCGAATGCCCCCTCTAATATTGTTTTTATTGCTCCCCATGTTTCTAAATTTCGATATTTTGTTACTTCTAACGCATTTCCTGTTAACTTAGAAGTAATTATTTTCAATAATATCGGTATTTCTGCTTCCGTTGTCTCCTTAATTGCGATTTCACAAATATTTATAAATTCGGCTACGTCCTTTTTGCCCGTGCAAATAGGTATCATAGCAATTGCTTTATCTAAATCCATTTTACTCATTTTTTTCTTAACTACTGATTCTAACTGCACGTGAACTACGCTTGAATCTGACCTAGTACCTAAACGTCCTACGGTTTGTTTTCGTGGCGTGGTACCTATTTGTTCCGTTAAACTATGTGTTCTTACTAATTTTTCCTTAACAATTTTTTCAGCTTTAATTACTTGTCTCCTAGTTTGTTCTAAAAATTCTTTCTTTACAGCGTCTTTTAAAATTTCCGCTTTTATTTCTTTCCTAGTTTTATATTTTTAACTTTTATTGAACTGTCCGTAGAACTAGTGTCAATATCTGAACTATCGGATTCTGACATATATTTATCTAGACATTACATATATATAATTTTCAATAAATTATATTTACTAAATTATTAATTTCCTATCCGCGTAAGTAATTACCAACAGTGTTTACTCTACATATATATACTATTATTAATTATAAATTATTAATACGTAACTACCGTCACCAAAATTAATAATACTTAAAATTTACTACTTATAAAATAACTATCATGCACAAATAATAAAAGAAATTACGTAAACGCGCGTCGTACGTTGAAATGGATGAGTACCTATCTAATAACACGTAAAACGTTCGACCGCCTATGCTACGCGTGTTAAATTTCGATACGGTGTTCCTCACCCGTTTCCCTCGCCCTGTTCCGCGATGTTTTTTACGTACGCGCTTGTACTACGCTCGAATATTATATAAAAAATGTCCGGTTAATTACGCCGTAAATCCCTTTAATAATATTCGACTTCCTATCCCCTTATCTTTCTTTTTACTTATTTTTCTCTAAATGCTTTAATTTTTTAATTTACGCGCTTTACCATCTAATTTTCTAAACACTAAAAATTAATTATTTCTGTCATTAACAATTATTCTATCAACTTATTCGTAGTAATGTTATACTAATTCTTATCCTAGGGCCCCTATAATTAATTTTTTTTTTCAAACTTTTCAAAATTTGACGTCAATTACTTTAATAAGGTCATCTGCTGCCTTTTAATTCAAAATCTATTTTCTTCAATATATATCATTTAATTTCTTTCAACAATTATCTATCATTCTATATTTCAATTCAAAAATTCAATATTTCACTTTAATCAATTATTTCCATATATAATTTAAAAATGCTACGGCCGTGCATCAATTTCCTAGATCAGCCTATCGCCGTCTACTTTTAATTTATTAGATCAGTCTCCGCTGTCTATCACAAAATATCATAAAATACTTAGGTCAGTCCCTGCTGCCTATCACAAAAATACCATAAAATTCTTAGATCAGTCCCTGCTGTCTATTATAAAATACCATAAAATACTTAGGTCAGTCCTTGCTGCCTATCACAAAAATCTTAGATCGGTCCTTGCCGTCTATTTACCATAAAAATCCTAGATCAGTCTACAGCTGTCTATCAAAAATACGTATATAGTTCTTCCCAAGCTTGTTTCCTATTTTTTTTTTTTTCTATTTATTTTTATTCGAATATTTTCCCCTAATATTTTACACCACCACCAAGTATAAAATAAACGCTGATTTATATGAATCAACGTGAGACGTGCACTTCAAGCTATACAATTTTAATTTAATTATCTATCTTCACTTAATTAATATACTCACAATAACGCTGTTGCCACTGCTGTGTTCATTTTTCCTTGATTGTCTGCTGGCCCGTCTAGAATTGTTCGTTGAATCCGGAGTCGCCCTGGTTGATCAGACCTTGACTGTACCTCCGTGGAGCTGTTGACGTGGTGTAGCCGCTGCGTCGGGACTGGATCTCCGAAGTTGAATGTAGCCGCCTTGACTGCTGGACTCGCCTTTGAAGTTAAAATCCGCTGCCTTGACTGCTCGACTCGCCTTTGGAAATTTAACTCCGCCGCTTTGACTGCTCGCCTCGTCTTCAGCTTCTTGAAACTCCTGTACTCGACTGCGCCAGTGTAATAAGCCTGGATGCTTGGTACCTACTATCGTAGTACTGACAGTAGATAAGTGGCAACCAAGTTATTATAATTGCAGGTCGCAGACACTTTATTTGATGTTGTAGTCGTGGTAGACAATGAATGATAAGACAGATGTAATATATTGTGAATTTTTATTATAACGTTCGATAATTTTTCTAAGTCCAAATAATATTCTACAGAGTGGCGTGAAGGTGCTTGCACTAATGGGTGGTAGTACACGTCTGAATACAGGCTGATTCGGGCTCCCTTATATATGAGGTTCCCCGTACCCCTTGCCTACATATACGATATCTCGGTTCTCACGGATGTGATTTGTGTGCTCATCATCCCAGCCCACGCATCTATGGTTGACTGTATTATCAACTATGGCTTATTATTAAAATAATTATTCTACTCTTGTTTTTTTTATTTGAATTTCGTCGTATGTATTCGGTGTCTTCCCCATGATTATTATTTTAATTCTGGATCTCGTTGTATATGTTCAGTATTTCTGTGGTATATTACAACGCCTATTTTTGAACCCCATATTTCTTACTCCCTGATTATTCCGGTCCATCGTAACTATAATATAATAACTATGTACCTCTGAGATTGGTTTTGTTTCTGTCCAAGGTTAATGCGCCTATGCTGAACCCTACTTTCCTTACTACCCGGTTATGCCGGTCTATCGTATATTATAATAATAACTATGTATGTACTCATGAAATTGGTGTTACTCCGTAGTAACTGGCTTACTACACACGGCTTGATAGGGCTTTCTAGTTCCGATAGTCGCCACTCGCCCTAATACATACTCCCTCTCGCAACTCTCTCTGTCCCGCGTTACTGTGCCGCGAACAACGAACGCGACGGGGTCCGTGATCCAAAATCTACCGCGACCGACTCTTACCAAGATACCACATACCGGTAAAATAGTTTTGTTACCGTGACACCGAGCACCAGAATTTGTGTAGTGCGTTACCGCTTACCGTCCTCCACTTATAGTTTACCGTCTACCGCCATCTGTTCACCTGCGCACCGTCTACCGTCACCCGTCACCCGGGACTGCAGCCGACGTCACGGTTTTTATATTCATATATTATCTCTACCAATTTGTGTATTTTTTATTTATTTATTATTATTGTGTGTTTTTTTATCTTAAACATTTTACCCATCAGCTGGCCAGCACTTATTGTGCCCTTTTACCCCTTTAGAAGTATTTTGTAATTATTTTGAATAGTAGGCCGTCAATCCGGCAATCAAATTTAAAGCACCGTGTTTATTGATTTACCAGGCTTCTAAGTAGAATAAGTTTAATTCCTTATACAGTCCACTATTCTCCGAAATAATAATACTCGTAAAATACTTTTTTTTCATTTTTTTTTAAGACTTAAAATTATATAAGAAAAAATTATTTTTACAAATTAAAATATTACAATATTTATCATTATGATTTTTATTGTGATAAATTTTTATACAAATTTTTAAATATTTTTTTTCCATAAAAGACTTAGAATTAATATTTTCGTACAACTATCGCAATGGGTTTCACTCAATAAATTTCACTTTTTTCTTAAAAACCTGTTTTTTATATACGTTATTTTTTTGCCTGTATTTGTGTCAAAAAAAAAAAAAAAACAAAATAATTTAATACAATCATTATAGATTAGATATTTTTAATATAACTTACGCAATATCATAGAAAACTTGGAACACTGTTGATGTTCATCGACCTCGGTCCGTGATTTTCTTTTACAATCGTTCAGGAGTTGTTATTCTATAACAAAATATTAAACGTAAAAATGTATTATTAAAATTTAAAATAATAATATATTATAAATATAAAAATTAAATATAAATTTAAATATAAAAATTTAAAATAATAATATATTATGTTATATATTATATATTATTATATTTATATAAAACAAATAATACTTACTGCTTTGTGTATTTAAATGAGAATCATCAAAGTCTGATACACTCGTTAAATCCACACGCTTTAAAAATTCCACTTTTTTTTCAGCAATAATTCGTTGTCCGTCGGTGCCTTATCAGGGCGTTGTTGATTTTCATCGTCGTCGGTTTTTGATTTATTGTTATGATCGCCTAAAATTGCTTCTACAACAAAATATAAAATGTAAAAGTTACAATATACAATAGCTATGATAACAAAATAAAATAACTTACGACTTTGTACATCCGACTGAAAATTATCAAATTTTGGTATAGCCTCTGAATTAACATTGTCAGGAATTTTCACTTGTTCAGTAATGGCACGTTGTTCGTCTATACCTGTAAAAAATAAATAAATAATTTAATACGGTCCCTATCGATAATATTATTTTTAAAATAACTTGCCCAAAATATTAAAAGAAACAGAACGTCGTAAATTTCCATCGTCTTCTTCGGTAGGTACTTGGATTTTTTTTACAATTTTCTAGGATTCCTTCTACAACTAAATATTAAATATTATACAATAAAGATAATAAAAAAAAGATAATCTGTTGTAGAACCTATTCTAAAATATACTATTGTAAAAAAAAAAAATGAAATATTAAGTATTAAAATGTAAAAAAAAAAAAATAAAAACACACATTGTTGTAAAATCAATAGATTCATAGTTTTACTAAAAATATAAAATAAAATAACTTACAATTTTGTATATTTTCAAGCTGAAAATTATCAACAAATTCTGGTACAATTTCTGGTACGATTTCTAAATCACCAGGCTTAGTAAGTTTCACTTGTTCATTAGTGGCACGTCGTTCGTCTGTACCTGTAAGAGATAAATAAATAAATAATTTAATACGATGATTATTGATAGTTATTTTTTTTTTACAGAACTAACATAAAATATTAAAAACATCGAGACGTTGTACATTTTCAACGTCTTTGGTACTCGAATTTTTTTCACGGCCCTCCAGGATTTCTTCTACAACAAAATATTAAATATTGTACAATGATGATGATGATGATGATGTTAATAATGATAACAAAAATAAAACAATTACCATTTTGTATATTTAACTGATAATTATCAAATTCGGGTACGCTGTTTGTATTAATGCGTTCAGAAATTTTCACTTGTTCACTCATGACAGATGATTGTTGGACTGTATCTGTAAAAGTAAATAAATAATTTAATACAGTCATAATATTAATAATATTCTTTTTAACATAACTCACGTAAAATATTAGGAGAAACAAAAATCTGTCGGTTTTCATCGTCTTGGGGTATTGATTTGTTTTTATGATCGTTGAGGATTTTTTCTACAACAAAAAAAAATATATATAAAATATAAATATAAAATTTATTATTACAATAATATAAAAAAAAAAATAAAATATACTTACGGAGTTGCTCGGTTATCGTATCGTCGGTAATGTCAAATGGCATATCGTTGGCGTATTGTTCTGAAAAAAAAGAATTATAATAAAAATATACTGATTTATAGCATTATATATTTTTGCATCAGCATCAGATATTTCACAAAACTATCGTTTTTCGATCATAAACCGTCTAGTTCATAATATAATTAATTAAATCATATTATTATATCAATATAATATATTTTATATCAAATATAGTTTTTATCGAAATATTTTGACGTGACCATGGGTGAGACATAGAACAGACAAAAAGCGCGAAATTAATATCGTATTTCAAAGCGTCGAAATATTTTCTTAGTGTTTCGGGCGTCGAGAAATCCCGAGTGCCACGACACGAGTCGAAAAAACGGTAAAGTGTTTGTTTTGTTTTTCGACACCTAAAACGCTTAGAAAATATTTAGTTAAAAACTATATTTGATATAAAACATATTATAATAATATAATATGATTTAATATATTATGGCTTACTTATTTTTTTGAACAGATCTGATTTTTTAGTATTGTTCACCGTAGTTCTATCTAATTTGTAATTATCGATTATGTTTTCTGAAAAAAAAATATTTATATATAATATAATTGTCATATTTTTTATATTAAGAATAAAAATATATTATATTTACGAAATTTTGAAATTAATAGTTTATTATCTATCATATCCGACGGGTAGTCGACCAATGCTGTATATTTTCTCATAGAAATTGGATTTTTAAAGATAGAAGCCAATACTTGCAATTTATGCGTTTTGACCAAATGCAAAGCTGTCTGGTAAAAAAAAGTTTACATAAGAAACACGTTCCCGCTACATGATATGATGGTTGTTTACGGCCGCCGCCGTCCATAACTTGTATTACTTTTAACCGTTTACCATCATTATCGTTCGAAGACGGTTTTAAGACTTGAAACCCTGTTAAATTTTTTTTGGACAAATACCATGTATGTGATCCATAATTAACAGCTTCTGCGAAATTGGGGCCTAAATTAACAATCTGATGCATTATATTCGCTTTCACATAAACACCCGTGCGACGTGATTGATAAGTGATATCTATGGGTATATTATTCTGTTTAAAATACATCGGATGAAAAAAAAATTTTAAATCTCCGACTTTGCATTTTGGCTGTTCTGGCCGTTCGTCCATTAATCTGTCCATAACATTTACATGTTTAAGCATAGCACTCCGGGACAACGTAGCCAGAGTTTTTGCGAACATTTATAAAGAATATTTATGGACGGTAACTGATCGTTTTCTAAATGCATTACGCTCGCCGTTTCATCGTTACTTATGTAAAACGTAGAGCGGTTTATACCACTGCAAACGCCTATATATTTTTGAACTTCTGTTGAGATTTTAGATCCATTTTCGCTACACAATTTATTAACATAACCGTGATGTTGGTCCGAATGATCATTTGGTATTATATCGTGCGGACTAATGTTATCGAAATAACATCCTATTGAATTTTGAGTCCATGTATGTTTAACTATTTTATCCGCCTCATTACAATACATCTGAAATAATTGTTCAGGCGTATATACTTGTGCAGACGATCTAGAAACAAAAGTCGGTAACGGATTTTCAACTAAAGATATTGTTTTCAGTTCTTTAGTCACTGCGTATACGTAAGGATATATTTCTATATAAGTATAAAAACTAGCAACAGGGTTAACGGTAATAGCTCTAGTAGTTTTTTCCAACAATATATTTATTTCGTCGTCCCCGATAGCAAATTCTTTCCATTTTAATATCGATGAATTAAAAGCGTCCCATTTTTTCAGTCGCTCTTCAAGTCCATACACCACCCACAATATAGTTGACAACTTTGACGGTTTTTCTAACGTTTTTACAACGTTTACAGCACTAAAACATAAAATATATCGTTTTGCGTTACTTAAAAATATTCTATATAATAATATTAATAAATAATGTATTTTCAATAATATAAGACTAAACAGACAAAATGATAGTTAACTAATGATAATAATTAGGATTTCGTAAAAGTCGATTTCGTTTATTTTGTAATTAATGATGATATTAATCGTTTTGTAAGCGAAAGCGATTAAGACCAAACACAGAAATAATATAGAATTATATAGAATTCAAATTATAATATAAGTGTACAGACAAAATCTCGAAAGAGATTTTAGACATACAAAAGCGATATTTTCGTCGACTTCTACGAAATCGTAATATTATATTTTAATAGTATATATTATATATTATTATAATTTGAATTCTTTCAAATACCTACCTAAACACACACACACACAAGACTAGTGGACATGTGATAATATGTAAAAATCATATATAATAATCATATAATCATATAAAATATAGTATAGAATTCCAATTCTATAGAATTTCAAGTTAGGCCCGACCCGTGAGCAATATAATATAATTTTTAAAAGTAATAGCACCGCATGTGTGTTTTTGATTTACAATCGTAACCTTGTAAATATTAAAACCTTTTCACATATTTTTCCAAATTCTATAGAATACATGTGTCAGAGATCGGTCTAAATTGGAAGTTATTTTATATTTAGGGTGTATAGAAAAAAAAGAACGAACCGAAATACCTTTGTTAAATACCTTTGTTTGACGGTTTTCGACGAACTCGAACGTTTTTTTATCGATTTAGACATCGAGGATTTAATATCGGTTGTTGATTTTGGCTTAAATATTTTTGATAAAATTGACAATTTTTCATCATTTAAACTATTTGCGGTTTTTTCTTTCAATTTTAACACTGTCGGCAACACTAAATTTTTATTTTTTTTACTTGATATATTCTCAGCGATATTATCGATTTCGATGTCTTCTGAATCGGACGATGAACCGTAAAACTCATCTGTTGCGTTTTGTGTACTTGTATGCTGCGTAACAGTCTTGTGATAGGCAACTTCCATATTCATTTTTTTTTAAATTTTCAACTCTACACCGCTTAGATCTTTTACGTTTTTTCGACTTTCTAAAACAATTTTATCGTATTCTGTGGGTGCAATTGATTTACACATATGATTGTAATGTACAAGCATAGCAAAAGAATCACAGCAGACGCCGCTTAAATACACTTCCATATTTTTTTTATTAAAAAAACACTATACTTTCTTTATGTTAAATATTAATTTCAAATTACAAAAAAATTATACAAAATTTAACACGGTATATATTAAACTGGAGAATCGCACTCTTAACTGAATAATATGTTTTGTTGATTAATATCGAATGACTGATACGTGAGTACGTGCGTCACACGAGTTATATATTGTGGAAAAAAACAATGTGACAATACCAGTAAAATTCTTTTTATTTTTAAATTATATAATATACGCATTTTATTGAAGGGTTTTGTAATGAATACGCAAACATTTCAATAAACGATAATTATTGAAATGTTTATCGTTTATTTTTACACAATCAAACAATCCTATTGTTGCTAGCATAATTTCCAGATTGACAAAAAATTAATAAAAAATTATACGACGACTGATTCTCAACGATTAACTCGTAACCTTTTTGACCAATATGGTATATTTATATAATATTTAAATAATTTTTTGAGAAAATATTCTATTCACAGATGTCGGATATTTCTCCGCCAAATAAGCAACGAGTATAAAAATTGAATATATCACAAACGTTAAAATTATAGTAAAATTCAACGAATAAACTTGTGGAAAACGTAAAATTTTTTACATTTTTATTTTGTTGTTCTGCAAAAAATACAATAGTTTCGAGCACTGTTGGCAATTCTAACGTGAGATCCGGTCTTAAATGTATAGGAGATGGTATGTCAAAATTGTAAATTTATTTAATCATATTTTGTTTGGCAAATCTGGGTATTATGATTTTTCGTAATAAATCCATATTGAATAATTTACACGATAGACTGTTCACGGGAATATAATAAAATTGTCCGTCATCGGTCATCCGATTTACCCATTGTACGGCATTTTATAAAATAAATTTTACAAAACAAACGTAGTTATCGTATTCGTATAATATGTTATTGTGAAAAATACAATATTTCTCTATATTTATAAATTATCAATATTATCGTACCTATTTGTAATATTAAATAAAAATTTTAAACCCATTAACGCGTGAACTCGATGCATACACGGACCCGTTCACCTTGAATAGTGCACGTGGTTGCCTAGAGAAGCGAATGTGTTGAACACGTGTATTGTTCTTTTTTTTTTTTGTATGTTGTTGTCGAATAATCGTAATGAGAAAGCGCACGCGCGTGCGAAAACGAGAGCTAGTCGTTTCGTCGTGAACGGCGTGGATGGGGGGGGGGGGGTCGCGCAGTGTAGAGCGCGTCGAAACCGGTACGCCGGTGGCCCGCCGCCGCCGTCTCGACCACAGTAGCGCGCGCGAGTACGACACGTTCCGTTTTTCGTGTGTCTGGTCCCCTTCGAGCGATTCGGTCCGGACACTTAGAAAATATTCGGCGTTTCGAAACACTTAGAAAATATTCAGCGTTTCGATACACATAGAAAAAATTCAGCGTTTCGATACACATAGATAAAATTTGACGTTTTTAAACACTTAGAAAAAATATCCCAAACATTTCGAAACGTCGAATATTTTCTAAGTGTCCGGACCGAATCGAGCGAAATATTTTCTAAGTGTTTAAAAACGTCAAATTTTTTCTAAGTGTTTCGAAACGTCGAATATTTTCTAAGTGTCCGGACCGAATTTAGCGAAATATTTTCTAAGTGTTTAAAAACGTCAAATTATTTATAAGTGTTTCAAAACGCCGAATATTTTCTAAGTGTCCGGACCGAATCGCTCGAAGGGGTCCAGACAGGCAAAAAGCGTAGAAATGTCGGTGGTTGACGACCGACAAAATATCGTTTTTCGTGTGTCTGGTCCCCTTCGCGCCATTCGGTACGGACACTTAGAAAATATTAGGCTTTTCGAAACACTTAGAAAATATTCGACGTTTCGAAACACTTAGAAAAAATTTGACGTTATTAAACACTTAGAAAATATTTCGCTCGATTCGGTCCGGACACTTAGAAAATATTCGACGTTTCGAAATGTTTGGGATATTTTTTCTAAGTGTTTAAAAACGTCAAATTTTTTCTATGTGTATCGAAACGCTGAATATTTTCTAAGTGTTTCGAAACGCCGAATATTTTCTAAGTGTCCGGACCGAATCGCTCGAAGGGGTCCAGACAGGCAAAAAGCGTAGAAATGTCGGTGGTTGACGACCGACAAAATATCGTTTTTCGTGTGTCTGGTCCCCTTCGCGCCATTCGGTACGGACACTTAGAAAATATTAGGCTTTTCGAAACACTTAGAAAATATTCGGCGAATCGAAACACTTAGAAAATATTCAGCGTTTCGATACACATAGATAAAATTTGACGTTTTTAAACACTTAGAAAAAATATCCCAAACATTTCGAAACGTCGAATATTTTCTAAGTGTCCGGACCGAATCGAGCGAAATATTTTCTAAGTGTTTAAAAACGTCAAATTTTTTCTAAGTGTTTCGAAACGTCGAATATTTTCTAAGTGTCCGGACCGAATCGAGCGAAATATTTTCTAAGTGTTTAAAAACGTCAAATTATTTATAAGTGTTTCAAAACGCCGAATATTTTCTAAGTGTCCGGACCGAATCGCTCGAAGGGGTCCAGACAGGCAAAAAGCGTAGAAATGTCGGTGGTTGACGACCGACAAAATATCGTTTTTCGTGTGTCTGGTCCCCTTCGCGCCATTCGGTACGGACACTTAGAAAATATTAGGCTTTTCGAAACACTTAGAAAATATTCGACGTTTCGAAACACTTAGAAAAAATTTGACGTTATTAAACACTTAGAAAATATTTCGCTCGATTCGGTCCGGACACTTAGAAAATATTCGACGTTTCGAAATGTTTGGGATATTTTTTCTAAGTGTTTAAAAACGTCAAATTTTTTCTATGTGTATCGAAACGCTGAATATTTTCTAAGTGTTTCGAAACGCCGAATATTTTCTAAGTGTCCGGACCGAATCGCTCGAAGGGGTCCAGACAGGCAAAAAGCGTAGAAATGTCGGTGGTTGACGACCGACAAAATATCGTTTTTCGTGTGTCTGGTCCCCTTCGCGCCATTCGGTCCGCACGCTCAGAAAATATTCGACGTTTCGAAACACTTAGAAATAATTTCGCGTTTTCAAACACTTAGAGATTATTTCGGTGTTTTGAATATATATATTTTTTTTAATCGTCCGGACCGAATCGCTCGAAGGGGTTCAGACAGGCAAAAAGCGTAGAAATGTCGGTGGTTGACGGCCGAAAAAATATCGTTTTTCGTGTGTCTGGTCCCCTTCGCGCGATTCGGTCCGGACAATTAGAAAATATTAGGCTTTTCGAAACACTTAGAAAATATTCGACGTTTCGAAACACTTAGAAAAAATTTGACGTTATTAAACACTTAGAAAATATTTCGCTCGATTCGGTCCGGACACTTAGAAAATATTCGACGTTTCGAAATGTTTGGGATATTTTTTCTAAGTGTTTAAAAACGTCAAATTTTTTCTATGTGTATCGAAACGCTGAATATTTTCTAAGTGTTTCGAAACGCCGAATATTTTCTAAGTGTCCGGACCGAATCGCTCGAAGGGGTCCAGACAGGCAAAAAGCGTAGAAATGTCGGTGGTTGACGACCGACAAAATATCGTTTTTCGTGTGTCTGGTCCCCTTCGCGCCATTCGGTACGGACACTTAGAAAATATTAGGCTTTTCGAAACACTTAGAAAATATTCGGCGAATCGAAACACTTAGAAAATATTCAGCGTTTCGATACACATAGATAAAATTTGACGTTTTTAAACACTTAGAAAAAATATCCCAAACATTTCGAAACGTCGAATATTTTCTAAGTGTCCGGACCGAATCGAGCGAAATATTTTCTAAGTGTTTAAAAACGTCAAATTTTTTCTAAGTGTTTCGAAACGTCGAATATTTTCTAAGTGTCCGGACCGAATCGAGCGAAATATTTTCTAAGTGTTTAAAAACGTCAAATTATTTATAAGTGTTTCAAAACGCCGAATATTTTCTAAGTGTCCGGACCGAATCGCTCGAAGGGGTCCAGACAGGCAAAAAGCGTAGAAATGTCGGTGGTTGACGACCGACAAAATATCGTTTTTCGTGTGTCTGGTCCCCTTCGCGCCATTCGGTACGGACACTTAGAAAATATTAGGCTTTTCGAAACACTTAGAAAATATTCGACGTTTCGAAACACTTAGAAAAAATTTGACGTTATTAAACACTTAGAAAATATTTCGCTCGATTCGGTCCGGACACTTAGAAAATATTCGACGTTTCGAAATGTTTGGGATATTTTTTCTAAGTGTTTAAAAACGTCAAATTTTTTCTATGTGTATCGAAACGCTGAATATTTTCTAAGTGTTTCGAAACGCCGAATATTTTCTAAGTGTCCGGACCGAATCGCTCGAAGGGGTCCAGACAGGCAAAAAGCGTAGAAATGTCGGTGGTTGACGACCGACAAAATATCGTTTTTCGTGTGTCTGGTCCCCTTCGCGCCATTCGGTCCGCACGCTCAGAAAATATTCGACGTTTCGAAACACTTAGAAATAATTTCGCGTTTTCAAACACTTAGAGATTATTTCGGTGTTTTGAATATATATATTTTTTTTAATCGTCCGGACCGAATCGCTCGAAGGGGTTCAGACAGGCAAAAAGCGTAGAAATGTCGGTGGTTGACGGCCGAAAAAATATCGTTTTTCGTGTGTCTGGTCCCCTTCGCGCGATTCGGTCCGGACAATTAGAAAATATTAGGCTTTTCGAAACACGTCTGACTGGCGCGGACGCGCGCCCGGCACACCGCCCGCATATCCGTAAAGGCGGGCCCAGTCACGTTCCGCAGACGACGAGCGCGCGGTCGCACGACGCGTCGAGTACGCGAAAGGCACGGTTCCAGTGACCCGCTGAGCGCGCGGGCGCGGTCGCGTCGCGGATGGCTCCGCGGCGGGACGGCGCCCGCGACGGGTTCCGCGACGGTTTCCGCGCGCGCCCCCGGTCCGCGGACCGCGGGCGCGCGCGCGCTACGATTGGAGACGCGTCAAGGCGACCGCGCGTAATCGGATTCGATCACTCGGTGGCTGCGACGTCGTTGGATGACATGCGGGCGGCCGGGCGAGGCGTGTTCGCGCCGCGTCGGTCACGCGACGCTCGTTTTCTTTTTTTTCAGACCGCCGCGGACGGCGAAAGAAAATTATAACGATGACAACGGTGATAATAATAGTCCCGCCCCAAAGCCGTACCGTTTTTTTTTCTAAGTGTTTTCGAAATATTCGGGTTTATTAATTCTGGTTTTTTATACAGATATGTATCAGAAACAATAGTTATGTGGAATCATTAACACTCGACGATTACCAACCAATTCGAAAAAAAAACTCACAATATTTGTCGATAATTATAAATGTAATTTACCGATCATAATCGACGTTCGATCCGAACACATTGTTGACGTTACTCTTAAAGGGATGTAAGTACAAATAATATACTCTTACATTACAATTAATACATATTTTGGTTTTTTTTTTCAAGATATTTAGGAAAATCTACTGAACAAATTGAATTTATTTTCAAAAATATCACTTATGCCGTTGACATAAATATAGATGTAACCGATTCAAGAGTAATTCTTCCGGAAAACATGCCAAAAAAACAAATCTTAACAAATCTTTCAAACAACTTACAATTAAAAACAAATACTTTCTTTTACATAAATTAGAATTTAATAGTCATACAACTTAAACAATAAACTATAAAAATTAAGAAAATTAAAATAAATATCATAAATATAAAAACAACTTTCAATTAAAAAAAAAAAAAAACAAAACAAAAACTCAAATATATAATTAATATTTTAAAAACAAAAACTTTTAAATAAAACCATAATTAAAATTAAAATTACATATTTTCCCATGAGACAATATTTCCTCTGCATAAGGGACAAACAATAAATTGTATAGCATCTCGTTGAAGGCGCAGTACACAAATGAGACAAAATGTATGCCTACAAGGTATCAATATCACAGATTCCTCTTCATCCATGCATATGATGCAGGTTTCAGCAATATCTAAATATAATATACATAAATTACTTAAAATATTAATCTATTTATTTTATTTACTTTCTGGAATTGGTTCTTGAACCGGTGGTAATTGTGGCTGTCTCTCTAAAATCAAAGTAAATATCAATAAATAGAATTTTGTTAACTAAATTGTTACTAATTTTATGTTGATTTAATTATTTTCGAAGTACCTTCGTCATCCTCTGATAGTTGGGCAAAGAATTCTGCCCTTGCCTGTGCAGCAAGTCCTCTGGGGACTTGCCCCCTGTCTCTATTGGCTCTTTGCCCTCTTCTAGGATGTATCCTACCCCTTACACGCATTCTTTGCGGACCTTGTTCATCTTAAAAATAAGTATTAATTTAACTTGGCGTCCTTTAATGATTATGTAATTAATATTTTACTTTCAGGAATATGAGCTCTACCTTGTCCCCGCCTTCTTCGTCCACGTTCTTCTGGATTCATTTGATCACCCATTTGTTGAAGTGGTGGTGGCAAAGCTTGTAAATTTAAATCCAAGTCCTGAAGATCATCTGAAATCGATCAATGTTAGATTTAAACTGTAGAACAATTTTAAATGAAATGTGGTCAATGTAAGTGGAATTACTTTATATAAGTGGTAACTTTATATTATCTGTATTTACTCTATATATCTGTACTCTTTGCCCTCAAGGGCGTTATTATTATTTTATTGTAAATTTTTTCTCTTTACAATAAATTATTATTATTATTATTATTATTATTATTTACTAGTGTAAATTAAGTAATGTTAGTATTGCAATGAATAATCATACTAAAAATTCTATTTTTGAATTAAAATTTATTGAAAAGTAAAGTTATTTTTGATTTAAATTATGTGTATAGGATAAAATAATAATAAAACTCACTTTCCACAAATACTGGCTCTCCAATTTCTGCCATCAATATTTGTTCTGGTGTATGTGCTGTATATCTTTAGAATCATCTAGAGTATACTGACCGTTTTCAGCCCGTAGCCACGCATCATTTAATGTAACCATATTTTGTGGATACATGCGGGAAGTTACTCGTCTCACCTTAAAATAATTAAGACACAATTCATTGTATATAAATAAATATTATATTATTTATTTCTCTAAACATTTACAACATTTGTATATAATATAATATAATTCGTGGGCTCAGAACCAAAAGGTGCTAAATCGATTTTTTCGAAAATCCACTTTTTTTATATAAATGGGTTTATTGGTCAATGGTCTATAATCCAAACTCACATCCAACTTTTTAAGTACATTATTTAAGGAGTTATCCAGAACTAAAAGGTGCTAAATCGATCAAATTTACACTTTTGTTATTTGATAGCGATCTAGATAGCACCATTTGGTTCTTGAGAATAGTGTAAAAACCAAAAGGTTCTATCTATAAGAAGAAAAAAATTAGTGATAACCAAAAAGTACTATCTCATATTCACTGTATTAACCATACAATAATAATATGATGGTACAATATTATTAATTATTGTACATTTTTATCAACAAAACAAAGAGTTCTATAAATAATTTTAATAAATATACGGTACATTTACCTTAGTCCTTAGTCAATATTATTTTTATTTTGGTTTTATTTTAACGGGATGCCTCAAAATTAATAATTCTGATCCAAGATCTTGTCAATTATTATCGTTATAATAGAAAAAAAATATGTTGTCATCGGGGTTACGAAACCGTACCAATAAGTTAATGAAGCTAGCAGAAAAACAAGTTGACATTAACAACAAGTAAGTACCTATAAAATAATACCTAATATATAATTTAGAATTAGGTATAGGTAATAAGTATTCATTTTAAGTGAGATATTTACCTAGGTACTTAAAATATTTTATAGATATAAATTATATTTAATATAATATTATCAATACATTTAATTTAAACATAATGTTTAATATTATTGCAAAGGCTTAAAATTGCTTTTACAAATTAATGCAGCTTATTGCTTAGTACCTACTTATGTTCATTTGATGGCATTATTACCATTTAAAATTTTAAAAGTAGGTAACCCCTTCTACAGGTACGGTCATGTATATAGGTTAGGTTAGGTATCTATTCTACTCAAGTGAAAAGCCAATGCCATGTCATTATTTATTATTTTGAGGTTGGTAACATCATAGTGAAAACATACATTTAATTCAAAACCAAAAAGTTCTAACTAAGTGAAAAAAAAAATATTAACAACCAAAAGGTTCTATCTGAAGAACTTTTTGGTTCTTAACGGAAATTGTTTACATTTTTGTTTTTCTTACGTTACATTTTGATTTTAAGAAAACTAAATCGCTAGTGTTAACTCAGAACAACTTTGTGAATTTTTAGATGTGCTAATCATTAAAAATCATTCATTACGAAAAAAGATAATGCAGTTTTAAGTTGAAAATAGTTTAAAATGGCCCTCCTGAACAATTTGATATTTTGAGATAGCACCTTTTGGTTCTGAGCCCACGATATGTATATGTATACATTTATAATTATAATTCAAGTACAATTAGAATCGTACCTAATATTAAAATATTAACATTAAATTATTTAAAAATTATATTAATTGACATTTAGATACCTACTAAAAATACTCAAAAACTTACCTGCAACAATTAAATGTTATAAAAGTAATAAACAATCTTAACTTCAAAATCACCACCTAGCCTAGTCTTTAAACTTTATATGGTACTAATTTATGAAAATTGTTACTGTAGGTACCTAATTATTATTTATTGTGTGTTTATAAACAAAGTAATATTTTTATATGTTTATAAGCCTAGTTTATACATTCATAAATAAATATGATACCAATAATTGTATATGAAACTGCGTATTATGACAAACTATAAAAAAAATTAATTTACCGGTAGTCCATCAATCGCTCTTGAAAAATCCATTCTGGATTGTTGTTCTACACTTCTCAAATGGTCTGAAAATAAATAAAATATTTTTTAACTATAAATATGCTTCAATTATTTCTTTGTATCGATAATTATACTAAATTTTATTACTTACCATAGAATACATATAAAGGCGGATGTTGTCCCATACGGCGTAAAAGTGATTCGTGGTACGACTCAATAAAATTATTTGTCCTATGCCGCAGTCTATATACTGAAAATCTTGGAGGACCCACAATGTCCATCCAATAATGCTGGAAGTATATAATCAGAACATTCAACTCATTGTTCAAGTTGTACTGATTTACTGAAAATAAAACAGCTTTTTTAGATACAAATAACAATTTAAATGATCATCAATTACTCACCCAAATTTTGAATGTTCAAGAAACCTAGGCTTATAGAAAACTGGTTCCCATGGTATTCTACCATATCAGATGGTAAATGTGGTAAAGCCATCAACTGTAAGCATTACATTTGTATATAGTTTATTATAGAGTATAAGTATATCAACAGTGTTTCCGAAACGCTCGAAAAGTTTTTTTGACCGTTGACCGAACCTCGAAAAAAAAACACCCGAATATTTTCTAAGTGTTTGGAACGGCGCGACGCGTTCAGAGTCCCGGGAGACCGTACGTCGGTCTCCGGGTCGTATTTTTTCCAAGTGTTTGAAACGGCGCGACGCGTTCAGAGTCCCGGGAGACCGTACGTCGGTCTCCGGTTTCTTTTTTTTTCTAAGTGTTTGAAACGGCGCGACGCGTTCAGAGTCCCGGGAGACCGTACGTCGGTCTCCGGGTCGTATTTTTTCCAAGTGTTTGAAACGGCGCGACGCGTTCAGAGTCCCAGGAGACCGTACGGCGGTCTCCCTGCCGTATTTTTTCTAAGTGTTTTCGAAACGTTCGAAAAATTTTTCGATCGTTGACCGAACCTCGAGAAGGGGACCAGACACACAAAAAACGTAGAAATGACGATTGCCAACCGTCGACATTTCTACGTTTTTTGTGTTTCTGGTCCCTTTCTCGAGGTTCGGTCAACACTCTCGAAAAAAAAAACACCCGAATATTTTCTAAGTGTTTGGAACTTCGGGACACGTTCTCGGTCTCCGAGCGCTCGTAACGGGCAGAGATCGGCTTCGGATGCTGAAACGTCGGAAATACGTCGAAAACCGGCGTTTCGACGATAAGTCGGCGACTTGTCGCCGATGTTTCGACAAAAAGTCGAGAATCCCAGGAGACCGTACGGCGGTCTCCCTGCCGTATTTTTTCTAAGTGTTTCCGAAACGCTCGAAAAGTTTTTTTGACCGTTGACCGAACCTCGAAAAAAAAACACCCGAATATTTTCTAAGTGTTTGAAACGGCGCGACGCGTTCAGAGTCCCGGGAGACCGTATGTAGGTCTCCGGTTCGTATTTTTTCCAAGTGTTTGAAACAGCGCGACGCGTTCAGAGTCCCGAGAGACCGTACGTCGGTCTCCGGGCCGTATTTTTTCTAAGTGTTTCCGAAACGCTCGAAAAGTTTTTTTGACCGTTGACCGAACCTCGAAAAAAAAACACCCGAATATTTTCTAAGTGTTTGGAACTTCGCGACACGTTCTCGGTCTCCGAGCGCTCGTAACGGGCAGAGATCGGCTTCGGATGCTGAAACGTCGGAAATACGTCGAAAACCGGCGTTTCGACAAAAAGTCGGCGACGCGTCGCCCGACGTCGAAAAAAAATCCGATCGGGTCGGGAAATAAAACGAGAAGACATTTTCTGAAACCCGTGATTTTTTTTGACGCGCACGCGCACGACGTAGACTCGGCGAGTACGTCAAAAACCAGAGCCGGGCATCGGTCGCCTTCGGCAACGTCCGTATCCCCTCCCCGGACGCTGTCGACGGTGCCGACACGTTCCGTCCGATCGGACGTCGAAACGCCGAAAACACGTCGAAAACTGGCGTTTCGACGAAAAGTTGAGCGACTTCGGTGCTCCGACAAAAAGTCGGCGACCCGTCGCCCGACGTCGAAAAAAAATCCGATCGGGTCGGGCAAAAAAAACGAGAAGACATTTTCTGAAACGAGAGATTTTTTTTAACGCGCATGCGCACGACGTTTAAAAGAAATTTCCCCACCACCCCGTACCGGGTCCTTCTTCTCCTATACCTCTCTACCCCCTCCCCCTCCTCCTTATAAAGACGCCGTCGGGTTCCGTTTACAAGTGGAGAATAGAGACTCTTCTTCGTCCTAGTCCTGAGACGGCGAGACGGCCAACGAAAATATAGTAACGTCTCGACGACCCCAAGCGGCGCTGTTGTCAACTACAATAATAGACGTTTAAGAAATTTCCAAATATTAATACGAGATTTGAAAAAAAGGCGTTAAAATATATCCACATGAGATTATTTTCGTTTTCAACTATAACATTGTCATGAAAGACCGTATCTATATAATTAATGTACTTATGGTAAAACTGACTATCGCATGGTTAATGTTATAGTATAATATACCTACTTGAAATATTAAACACATTTATTCCATTAAAAATTATTATTATTATCTGAATGTCGGTTACCGATTACTTATGACTTCGTAGTAATGTAATTTTAATAAAATTATATATCAGACTATATTGTGTTGATCGTATAATAATTAACAACAACGTTGATATTATAATGATTTATGGTTTAGTAGAAAAATAAATTTGTGAAATGTCAAATCGTTGTTTTAACTTACAGGTCGTCTAATCGATATTATTGTATAATTGCGGTATTCTATTGTTTGTTATTGAGTCACTCGCGCGCGTTGAAAATGAAAAGGTCACGTGATCAATTTTTAATGTCCAGCCCGCGCCCATAAATAACGTGTATATATAACAGTCGTGCACGGCTTTAGTTCACATTCATACACAGCATGTAGTGTCATCACTGATTAAATTTGAAGTACTATCATGATTTACAGTTTCACTCATATGAGTAGATAAATGTTTTTTAAAAAAAATAAGCAAATGAAAAGAACGGTTACAATCATTTTCAGCACATATATACATAGAAAAATCATGTGTAGAATGTTTAAATTGAAAATGTTTATTTAAATTTTGAATAGATGACAAGAATTGTTTACATACAAAACAAATAGTCAGATTTATAGCTAGATATAAAAATTATGATAAGAATTGAAATTAAAATTTTGTTCTTGTACCTAAACTAAATAATATAAAATGTTAGTTTAAATTAAGACTTTTAGGCCAACTTTATAAAAATTTAACTTTTTTTTAATAATAATAATATATAAGACCAAAATATTTAAAACAATTTAAAATTAAGTTATTCTTGTATTCCAAGATCACTTATCAAAGAATTGACTGTTACATATTCTGTATCGTAAGTAGTTTGAACTGTATAAAAAGCTTTTTGAATTAAAGTCCATACAGGTAAGTATTCAGTTGGATATTCTGCATTTAGAGCATGTATTACTTTAAAACAACAATCTACAGCAGATACTATAGAGTGTAACTCGTTTTTAAGTATCATTTACAGTCTCATAGTATTGATTTATTTCATTCATTTTAGGATCCACTACAATTACCATTGATTGTAATTTAAGACCGAGTTTGACATATTTCTAATTCCTTCTAGTTATTGCTTCTTGTAACTCGGCTTGAGAACGAATATGAAGAATAAAGTCATCTCGTTTTCGATGGTCTCTAACAAACTATATTCCCTTTTTCCTTTTTGAACTAACTGGAGAAAACAAAAATGGTAATACCAATAATGCTGCCAATGAAGATGTTTCTTCACTATCTAAAATAAAATAAAATATGTTTTGTTAACATCACAAAGAAATTGAATGTCACAGTTTTGGGTTTAATACATTTGAAAATATTATACATACACGCATAATTCATGTGTATAATATAATTAGAACAAAACTATTAACAGATAAATTAATATAAAATAAGGTACTAAATCTAAGGACTCTTTAATGATATCCTTGAGTGTGGTATCTCTTAATGTAGGTAGTTGATGCTGTTTTAGCCTATCGGTGTTTTGATATAAAACAATGGTTATTGCTTACCGGAATTTTTTTCGAGTTTTTTTGTTTAAATCACGGTCAAACGTTGAAATCACTAATACGGATTAATGATACCCGCAGTGTATCTGAAATTCGTTCTATGATCGGTGTTCAAAATGATGATAAAATTTCGTTTTTGAAGCATCGAAAAATTCGTCGAGATTTATTAAATCCCGAATTTTACGTTGTAAAAAAAACAACACAGTCGCCTTGCGAAAATTCCACTACGATGAATTATGGTACTACATGCGGACCAAACGACAAAACTATATACCCGCACAAAGATACTGGGTTGTTGAGTTTTTTCACAGCCAAAATTCAATGTGTCGACGGTGTTCGTGTAAAAACCCAATGTTATACACACGACTTAACACACGAGTACAAATATTCGTGGGGTGTAGATTTTTCTATTAACGTAGACCAATGGCCCAATTCAATTTACGAATGGCAAAGAGACCGTTGTGTAGAACCGACAGATATAATATTAAAGACCTACGTGGTTATCGAATTAAAATGGACAGATGTTATGAGTCGTAGTCAGAATTACAGTTTGCTGGAACAAAGGTTTACGTGTGATCCTCGGCACACGTATTTTTATATAGATTTTAAATACCAAAGAGCCGTACCCGATCAAGATTTTTTGGAAAATTTTATAAACGCCATGATACCCTGCCATACGCAAAAACCGTCTCCGTATGAAGACTCGGAACCGTTTAAATCTCTCATGTCGGTTATTCAAGATATAGATATTTTATCGCCTTCTAACGGTGGGTTACCTATGATTTACGGGTTGTTATTTACAAATATCACCGGGATCAAAAACTTTGGATGGCCGACATACGAAAAACGGTACGTATTACGGCTACAGATTTGAAGGGAACAATGTGATTCGAGAAAAAAAAAGTGGACCGCCTCGTCATTTCAGAAGAGATTTTTATATGAAATATAACTTATATGACCTTATATGAAATACGTACATTGGCCATATGTTCATAATACCGATAGATTGAAAAAAAATTATTTATATCTAATTTTTACTGACGACAAATTACAACTACCGGTTTTCCCTCGTAGTCCGACATTGCCGGATATAAGTTTTTGATGTGTGACGATATACATATATAATAAAACAAAATTTTTTACTTTATCACCTAGAGTGCTAAAAGCAGACGTACACGTAGACGATATTGTAGTTATTTTTTATTTTTGATTTACATAAACAATTCGGACCTGTATATTTTTATGAATAATTAAGACGTTAACGGAGAGTACATCCGTTATTTTTGTTTTTTTATTTTTTGAAAACATCGTGTCGACTTGTAGCACTCCACGTGTTATAAAATTGCGGAGCTCATATAATAGTGTTTGTTATATTTTTATTAAAAATATAAGTAACGCAATCAAAAATACCGTACAGCATTAAAAATAATAACAAAAATTGTGCAATTTTTGTCATATATTTACACATGGTTAGTGATAAATATTTTGCCGTTTTATCGTTTGGATGTATTTCACGTTCTTTTACCAATTCGCGATCGATTTCTTCTTCTAGCTCTACAAAAGTTTCGCTAATAACGTGTATGTTTTTTGTGTCAAACGGTTTTAAAATATTAACAACGTCATTTATCACGGAATGATCGTGTTTTTTTTGTTCTAAATTTTGTAAATCATTTTCTCGATTTTTAACGATTTCTGTTTCATCTGATATAAAAGATTTTCCGTATCCAGCACCACACAAAACGTTAACACATACATATTTTTTTTGATCATCGCTACGAGTAATATTCATGACCGACGACGTTATTTACGGTTTTAATTTTTTGTCATTTTATTACTCTCTTTCTCTCTATCTATATTGACAGTGTCTACTAATTTTTCGTCTGTTTGTAACAGTAAATGGAACTTGTTACGAAAAATATTATTGATTAATTAATAGTTGATGACAATAACAAAAATCGTCTTTTGTCTATAAAGTAAATAGAATATATAGTAATATTGTTCGTCTTGTGTAATATCGGAAAAAAAATGTTTGCATTGGACAACGACACTCATTTACCAGTCATGATTGACTCTCCTACAAAAACACCTTTTATTCAAGACTTAGAAACGTGTAGGTGGTCTTGTCACGTCCATTCAAACTCAGACTGTTCAATGACTTACATCAATGGTATACAATATCACGTGGTTGAGATAAAACCGGTGAATCGTTCGAAATATGCAATAAATGAATATAATAGACCGCCTCCACACTTGCGTAAAGATTTAAATAGTTCGTACGGAAATAATGACTTTTGGGAACCTTTAACTGCTTTTTCTATGGATCCACCCATGATATGTGCGTTTGATAAATGTTCACAAAAATTCGACAAAAACGCTTTGGTTAAAATATTCAATACTATTTTTCGAGGTTTACATGATCGGAATGAACAATTTTTTAAATATAACACACCGTTCGACATGGTACACAAACACATTTTGACGGATGGTTTCGGAAATTTTACATTATGCAATCGTCATCTTTTGTTCAAACACTCGAGACCTAAATTAAAATATATATCGAAACTTTGGGAACGTGGTATATTGAAAACTTTATTTCCTAAACCTGATAATCGCGCATGTGCCCTTAGACGTGCGATCTTGGGTAAACGAAGCTTTGAGTAAATCAAATACTCAAGAACGACAAAGACGGATTAAAAAAATAAAATAAAAACTTCTTAAACATCAATAACGCTATATTTTTAAAATGTAATATACAAGAAATAAACTTTTTTTTTTTTAATAAATTACAAACATTTTGAGTCAATTTTTTTTTTTAATAATTATGAAATTGTTCAAACCCAATATGCACATTAATTTATACATTATACTGTTTATTCAAGCGACTATATTCTGCAGCAGTCAATGGATTACGTTTTTGCCATTCTTGAAGTTTATAAGTAAACATAACTTTTACACCGATAGGAAACTTATTCGATATCAATTGATTAACATCATCTTTGCGTAAGAGTTTCAACACCGTGATTGTGATGAATTGATCTAAACACAAAATTACGCAGTAATAAATATGAACCTCATTAAAATAATATGATTAGATTTAAATAATTAAAAATATCACCAATTAACCGGTCATGTAAAATCTCCAACCTCCACAACTGTAATATTTCACGCAAACGATGACGATCTTCCGCTGGATAAGCATGGTGGTTTTGCATGATTACTCAAGTTATATTTGATTCTTGCTGTTACAGATGTGCGACTATAGATTTGTCAATCAAGATATTCAACAAACGACTATATTGCAACGTAGGAAATATCTTTAAGCGAAAATACTCTAGACCCTTTTATTCCAAATGACCAGACATCGCGGTTTATATTGCAATCTATTTGCACATAAATAGTGGTACGTCGTCTGAAAAATTATATAATAATAATATGGGATTGAGAACTGATCGGTGAACAACAACACGACTGTATCTCATAATATTATAAATACTCCGCTCATTCTCACCAATATTGACCGATTTAATTGTAAACATCTTTAGTCTAGTCTGTCCAATTAGTGTTGAGAAAGTTATAAAAACAAAATATAAATTTGCTCAAACTCAATCGGATCCAATATTAAAAGAAATGTATATACACATATTATAAAGTATCTAATACGTAATATTGTAACCCACTGTGCAGTAAAGAGTTAAATATTACATATACAATTCAATGTCGATCAAAAATAAATATATTTAATTGTGTAATAAAAATAAATTGTTATTTTATAATTATTTTTTTGTTGTTAGTATTTTGTTTCATTGCCGCCTTTTTAAATGTTTAAACATTTTTATTTATTCAATAATAGACTCTTATTTAAGTATATGAGACTTGTTATAATTAATTAGACGCGGTGAAATTTACGAGAATCTGTATCGTTGAACTATTTTCAAAAATGTCCGTATTTAATATTGAATTATTTGTGACAGTTTCATTCGCGTCTGCCGATGTCATTAACTGTTGATGTTTATTGAGGGCGTAATATAAAAAACCGAGTACCTACCGATATCATTGCCAAAATTGTTTTCAAAAACCTATTCCACAACGATTTTATCGTGTAATCGAAATCGTTTTTAGACAGATCTTGTTCCATATCTTTTTCAACATTTGTCTGGAGTTGTTGTAAATTATTTTTTAAATCGTCTAACTGTTTGCTGTTTAGGTTTTTGCCAAGTTCGGCAATTATTTTAGTCATATTAGTTTCGTCTAAAACTAGCTGTTCAGACATTTCGTCAAAAACGCTGACTTTATAATCTTTGGTTTGGATTTCACTAACGTTCGGTACGCCGTATCAAAAGCCGAATAAAACGTCGGTTTTACAATTTTTTTTCTCCGTTGTATAACCCCACCACCAATCCCACCACGACACCGATGACATTTTATTTGAAAACTATGAGATTACGATCGCTAAGCTCAAAAAAAAACTTCTTAAAATCTCGTTATATTAATAATGTATAAACAAGTACTATATATATACTTTATGTACAAACACAACAAAAAAAGGTGGGCGTGTCTTTTTTTTAACAAGCATTGCTGATAAATATTCTATAAAAACGAACGAGCCGTAATGTTTCTCGGTACTCGTACGTTGCACGCATCGCAAATAACACAAAGCGTTCAAAGTGAATGCCGTAACTATTTTGCTATTAACGAAATAATGCAACAATCATTCAATAACGCGTACTCATGACTTCTGTAGTAAATAAATTATGGTGTTGGATGAACGGGTCGTGTAAAGACACTTCCGACGTCACAAATAATATTTTATTCCATAAAAATGTGACGACTGATGACAATTTTTGGGTGAGATTATATTACAATGAATATATTCTAATGTTTATAAATTAAATAATCTTTATATATAAAATAATATATTGTTTTATTACCGGTTTAGATATCTTGTGTTTTAGACTAGTCTTTAGAAGTTAAATATGTAAATGGTTTAATTACAAAGATGATAGACACAGACAAATGTATTATCGACAATAAATATTATTATCAGAAAAATAATCCAAAAGAAATTATTAATTTTGCGTTTGCGGAAAAAAATAGTTCTGTCAGAATGTGTCTTAACAGAAAAAAAAATTCCATTCATTCTGAATGGAAACTAGCAAATTGTTTAATATCTGAAGATTTTCCTCGTCATCAGCCTAAAGTGTACAGTTTTTATTTAATAATAATGAGAACATCGATAATTGTATTGTAATAATTTATCTATATATTTTTTTTATAGATTAAAAATAAACAAATCTATAACTGAAGAAAAAAAAGAATCGGGTTATCAAATTTTTAAATTTGACAACACCGACAACGATAAAATTATTAATTTTGAAGAGTCCGACAAAAATTCAATTAACGACGTTGACGACGTCGACAACAATCAAATCGTTATAGAAATATTAGGCAATGTGCCTATAAATATCAAATTGAGTCAAGAATTAATTGTTCGAGTATTTATATTTATATTTATACATTTATATTTACATTTATCAATGTATTGACAAATTCTGGTTTTTTATACAGATATGTATCAGAAACAATAGTTATGTGGAATCATTAACACTCGACGATTACCAACCAATTCGAAAAAAAAACTCACAATATTTGTCGATAATTATAAATGTAATTTACCGATCATAATCGACGTTCGATCCGAACACATTGTTGACGTTACTCTTAAAGGGATGTAAGTACAAATAATATACTCTTACATTACAATTAATACATATTTTGGTTTTTTTTTTCAAGATATTTAGGAAAATCTACCTAACCTAACCTAACCTAACCTTACCGTACGTAGGTCTCCGGTTCGTATTTTTTCCAAGTGTTTGGAACGGCGCGACGCGTTCAGAGTCCCGGGAGACCGTACGTCGGTCTCCGGTTCGTATTTTTTCTAAGTGTTTGAAACGGCGCGACGCGTTCAGAGTCCCGGGAGACCGTACGTCGGTCTCCGTGTCGTATTTTTTCTAAGTGTTTTCGAAACGTTCGAAAAATTTTTCGATCGTTGACCGAACCTCGAGAAGGGGACCAGACACACAAAAAACGTAGAAATGACGATTGCCAACCGTCGACATTTCTACGTTTTTTGTGTTTCTGGTCCCTTTCTCGAGGTTCGGTCAACACTCTCGAAAAAAAAAACACCCGAATATTTTCTAAGTGTTTGAAACGGCGCGACGCGTTCAGAGTCCCGGGAGACCGTACGTAGGTCTCCGGTTCGTATTTTTTAAAAGTGTTTGGAACGGCGCGACGCGTTCAGAGTCCCGGGAGACCGTACGTCGGTCTCCGGGTCGTATTTTTTCCAAGTGTTTCCGAAACGCTCGAAAATTTTTTTTGACCGTTGACCGAACCTCGAAAAAAAAACACCCGAATATTTTCTAAGTGTTTGGAACTTCGCGACACGTTCTCGGTCTCCGAGCGCTCGTAACGGGCAGAGATCGGCTTCGGATGCTGAAACGTCGGAAATACGTCGAAAACCGGCGTTTCGACGATAAGTCGGCGACTTGTCGCCGATTTTTCGACAAAAAGTCGGCGACGCGTCGCCCGACGTCGAAAAAAAATCCGATCGGGTCGGGAAATAAAACGAGAAGACATTTTCTGAAACCCGTGATTTTTTTTGACGCGCACGCGCACGACGTAGACTCGGCGAGTACGTCAAAAACCAGAGCCGGGCATCGGTCGCCTTCGGCAACGTCCGTATCCCCTCCCCGGACGCTGTCGACGGTGCCGACACGTTCCGTCCGATCGGACGTCGAAACGCCGAAAACACGTCGAAAACCGGCGTTTCGACGAAAAGTTGAGCGACTTCGGTGCTCCGACAAAAAGTCGGCGACCCGTCGCCCGACGTCGAAAAAAAATCCGATCGGGTCGGGCAAAAAAAACGAGAAGACATTTTCTGAAACGAGAGATTTTTTTTAACGCGCATGCGCACGACGTTTAAAAGAAATTTCCCCACCACCCCGTACCGGGTCCTTCTTCTCCTATACCTCTCTACCCCCTCCCCCTCCTCCTTATAAAGACGCCGTCGGGTTCCGTTTACAAGTGGAGAATAGAGACTCTTCTTCGTCCTAGTCCTGAGACGGCGAGACGGCCAACGAAAATATAGTAACGTCTCGACGACCCCAAGCGGCGCTGTTGTCAACTACAATAATAGACGTTTAAGAAATTTCCAAATATTAATACGAGATTTGAAAAGAAAGGCGTTAAAATATATCCACATGAGATTATTTTCGTTTTCAACTATAACATTGTCATGAAAGACCGTATCTATATAATTAATGTACTTATGGTAAAACAGACTATCGCATGGTTAATGTTATAGTATAATATAACTACTTGAAATATTAAACACATTTATTCCATTAAAAATTATTATTATTATCTGAATGTCGGTTACCGATTACTTATGACTTCGTAGTAATAGATATTTAGGAAAATCTACTGAACAAATTGAATTTATTTTCAAAAATATCACTTATGCCGTTGACATAAATATAGATGTAACCGATTCAAGAGTAATTCTTCCGGAAAACATGCCAAAAAAACAAATCTTAACAAATCTTTCAAACAACTTACAATTAAAAACAAATACTTTCTTTTACATAAATTAGAATTTAATAGTCATACAACTTAAACAATAAACTATAAAAATTAAGAAAATTAAAATAAATATCATAAATATAAAAACAACTTTCAATTAAAAAAAAAAAAAACAAAACAAAAACTCAAATATATAATTAATATTTTAAAAACAAAAACTTTTAAATAAAACCATAATTAAAATTAAAATTACATATTTTCCCATGAGTCAATATTTCCTCTGCATAAGGGACAAACAATAAATTGTATAGCATCTCGTTGAAGGCGCAGTACACAAATGAGACAAAATGTATGCCTACAAGGTATCAATATCACAGATTCCTCTTCATCCATGCATATGATGCAGGTTTCAGCAATATCTAAATATAATATACATAAATTACTTAAAATATTAATCTATTTATTTTATTTACTTTCTGGAATTGGTTCTTGAACCGGTGGTAATTGTGGCTGTATCTCTAAAATCAAAGTAAATATCAATAAATAGAATTTTGTTAACTAAATTGTTACTAATTTTATGTTGATTTAATTATTTTCGAAGTACCTTCGTCATCCTCTGATAGTTGGGCAAAGAATTCTGCCCTTGCCTGTGCAGCAAGTCCTCTGGGGACTTGCCCCCTGTCTCTATTGGCTCTTTGCCCTCTTCTAGGATGTATCCTACCCCTTACACGCATTCTTTGCGGACCTTGTTCATCTTAAAAATAAGTATTAATTTAACTTGGCGTCCTTTAATGATTATGTAATTAATATTTTACTTTCAGGAATATGAGCTCTACCTTGTCCCCGCCTTCTTCGTCCACGTTCTTCTGGATTCATTTGATCACCCATTTGTTGAAGTGGTGGTGGCAAAGCTTGTAAATTTAAATCCAAGTCCTGAAGATCATCTGAAATCGATCAATGTTAGATTTAAACTGTAGAACAATTTTAAATGAAATGTGGTCAATGTAAGTGGAATTACTTTATATAAGTGGTAACTTTATATTATCTGTATTTACTCTATATATCTGTACTCTTTGCCCTCAAGGGCGTTATTATTATTTTATTGTAAATTTTTTCTCTTTACAATAAATTATTATTATTATTATTATTATTATTATTTACTAGTGTAAATTAAGTAATGTTAGTATTGCAATGAATAATCATACTAAAAATTCTATTTTTGAATTAAAATTTATTGAAAAGTAAAGTTATTTTTGATTTAAATTATGTGTATAGGATAAAATAATAATAAAACTCACTTTCCACAAATACTGGCTCTCCAATTTCTGCCATCAATATTTGTTCTGGTGTATGTGCTGTATATCTTTGGAATTCATCTAGAGTATACTGACCGTTTTCAGCCCGTAGCCACGCATCATTTAATGTAACCATATTTTGTGGATACATGCGGGAAGTTACTCGTCTCACCTTAAAATAATTAAGACACAATTCATTGTATATAAATAAATATTATATTATTTATTTCTCTAAACATTTACAACATTTGTATATAATATAATATAATAAATGTATATGTATACATTTATAATTATAATTCAAGTACAATTAGAATCGTACCTAATATTAAAATATTAACATTAAATTATTTAAAAATTATATTAATTGACATTTAGATAAATACTAAAAATACTCAAAAACTTACCTGCAACAATTAAATGTTATAAAAGTAATAAACAATCTTAACTTCAAAATCACCACCTAGCCTAGTCTTTAAACTTTATATGGTACTAATTTATGAAAATTGTTACTGTAGGTACCTAATTATTATTTATTGTGTGTTTATAAACAAAGTAATATTTTTATATGTTTATAAGCCTAGTTTATACATTCATAAATAAATATGATACCAATAATTGTTTATGAAACTGCGTATTATGACAAACTATAAAAAAAATTAATTTACCGGTAGTCCATCAATCGCTCTTGAAAAATCCATTCTGGATTGTTGTTCTACACTTCTCAAATGGTCTGAAAATAAATAAAATATTTTTTAACTATAAATATGCTTCAATTATTTTTTTGTATCGATAATTATACTAAATTTTATTACTTACCATAGAATACATATAAAGGCGGATGTTGTCCCATACGGCGTAAAAGTGATTCGTGGTACGACTCAATAAAATTATTTGTCCTATGCCGCAGTCTATATACTGAAAATCTTGGAGGACCCACAATGTCCATCCAATAATGCTGGAAGTATATAATCAGAACATTCAACTCATTGTTCAAGTTGTACTGATTTACTGAAAATAAAACAGCTTTTTTAGATACAAATAACAATTTAAATTATCATCAATTACTCACCCAAATTTTGAATGTTCAAGAAACCTAGGATTATAGAAAACTGGTTCCCATGGTATTCTACCATATCAGATGGTAAATGTGGTAAAGCCATCAACTGTAAGCATTACATTTGTTTATAGTTTATTATAGAGTATAAGTATATCAACAGAGTTTGTTATATTACCATTCTCACTATTCTTCGGGCATTTGCATTGGTGTTACACAATCTTGCCAAATGGTTAGATCGAACGAATCGGATTATACTCTAAATATATTCAATAAATTAACTAATTTTAGGTAATACAATATTTATTTTTAAATTGTATTAACTTACTCTGATGTAATGAAACCAACATCCTGTATTCATACTTTCAGGCATCACCATCATTACTGCATTCCTTAAACCTTGTTCAAAATCCGTAATGACACGCAGATTTTGATACTCAAAATTAAGTTGCAAATCATTACGGACGAATTGCAGAAGTCTACAATATGATTCGGTTGTAGAATCTACCAGCAACCCATGGACTATCGGAATCGCCTAAAATACCAAAAAATATATTCATCCAAACAATTCTACTAAATAGTAAAAGTTTAAAATCTTACAACATTATTTAACACAATTTGTACAGTAATGAGTTGTGCTATGTCAGCAGGATGATTAGGACGCACTTGATATGCACCGTCTATGCAGATGGTACGGACTGTAGAAAAATGAAAATTGTTTGAGCGTAGAAATGCCGAATTAGCAAAAACAATTCCAGCAAATCTGGGAACTCCTCCATCCAGAATATCGAGTCGTCCCTGGAAAAAACGATTGTTGGTTCCATTGCACCATATCAATCGTTCACGCCACTCCGGACGATTTATAATATCTGCCCATTCTTGAAGAGATTCGGGGATTGGTGGGCTCAATCTTCTTCTAGCACGGGCTATAGTCCGAATGGCAGCTGGTCTACCAACAACAACTGCTGCTCTTACATTTCTAAATTTAAAAAAAATTATTTTTACATATTTATACTTGTTTATTGATATAAATAGTTGCTTGACTTAATAGGAAAATAGTTATATACATACTGTGGTGCTACTTCATTATAAATTTGAGCTGGAGTAGCATTTTCTCGACCACCGCGTTCTCTCAATACATTCTCTCTTACATCTAACGAACGTGGATGGTGCAGATGTTGTCGATTTCCAAGAATTATTGGTGCCCCTGGTTCTAACCCCATATGTGCTGTCACTCTACAACCAGCGTATCTTCTGGCACATCGTAGATATCTAAATAAATTAAAAAACTCATTGAATGGTACCTATACATACATAATAATTGATACTGAATAGTTAGTTTACCTGGTATCGCGTACTTCCCAATTCATATGGTACTCATAACCAACGGCATCTCTATAAATAACAGAATTTCGGTTTTCACCTTGTAAGGCCACACTTGGACCACCAAAAATCGGTGGGTAACCATTATCCAATTCGTCTGTTAAACAAACATGTAATATTTTATATTTGTCATAAAACCTAATAATAATAATAATAAACTATTTCTGCAATTTCTACAGTAAATTAATATCTTTTAAATCAAAAGTACCAGTTAAATAATTTTATTATTTATAGACATTTTACTGGCAAAAAATACCAAAATCATTTTTTAGCCCCCCCCCCTCCAAAAAAAAATATATATACATATAACTTAATACAGCCTATGAGTATACTTTTGTAGTTTATTAAGTATTTTAATTATTATAGTATATCAGATACCTATGAGTTCACTTATGAGTAGAGCACAGATTGTATACACTAAAGAGTATCAAAATATTATGTCATTTAATAAGTATTTAGTCAAAATCGTGGAAACATGCAATAAATATGCAAGAAAAAATTTCTTTGAAAAAATTATGGTAGGAAAATACAACATTTTTAATTGATTTACCAATCGAACAATTTATTATAATAATTATTATTAGGTTGTAATATTATATTGATTATTAATAAAGTACATACTTAAAGAAGAAAAAATGTGTTTGTCTTATCTTTATTTCAATTTATTACTATTTAATGCCCACACAATTTATTTTTTACTTTTTCTACTTGATGTAAAAATGTGCGAAAATATGCAATAACCGTTAAATATCGGTATGCAGAAATAAATAAAAAAAATATACCATTCATTTCAAACTTGTGGTAATTCCCAGACTACAATATTACTAACAACCACATGCAAATGGTTGAACAAATATTTTTTAAACGTTAATTAGTATCTATAATTAGTAATTACCATTTACAACATTATTAATATTTAATAATAAATACGTATATTATATTAAATTATTAAAAAAATTATAATATATTATAAATAATATTTTGTTTTAAATTACGATAGTATATTCAATATTGTGTTTAATTCAACTCAACTAAATTAACAACTTCACAAATATAGCATATAACAATATTTCGAATGATCGATACGTCATTCCCTCAAAAATATTATTTTTATCTATTTTATAATTGATGATTTTACCCTATGATTACTTAAAAACATAGAAAAAATGATTCTGCGTAAACGTTTTGTCTATATTTGCGCGTGGGCCAGAGAGAGAAAACAAATAGTGCGCTGACATCTTCTTAAGATGTTAGGATTCATAAACAGGAATACGATTAATTTTAAAAATATTAACTAATTTATAATATAATATTAATAAATATCAGTATAATATTTGTCAAATTGAGATTCAACTTACTATGCTTTTAATTTTTATTACCAAAGGGTATACCTATCTGTTTATAAATAAATAAATAAATATTAATATACCTGTTTTCAATATTAAAATAATATAATAATTACCATTCTTAATTTATATATTTTTTATTATTATTAATTATTATTTTTGACAGCTGTACCCAACGGTATAGATTTTTTTCCCTAGAATCGTAAGTATATGAAATATGGGTATAATTCTAGTTGAGCACCCCCTCGAAATTTCAGATTATTTTTGGTAACATGTATTTCAATGTTTTTAAAAAAGTATTACAAAAACGTTGTGACCATTATTTTTTTCTTTTTAGCTAGCTATTAAACACGCATAAATTATGAATCACTGTTAAAACAGTAGGTAAGTTATAACTCTAAAAAAATTAAATTAGTATCTACGATATCTATGTGTTTATAAAATACAATTGGTTTTTACCCGTGACCTACCCGATGTGTTTTTGTAATATTAGAGTATATATTTATTAATGTTTTTATAATTTTTTATAATGATTATAACTCATAAAAAACTCATGATTTCCGGAAAAACTGTTAACACTTAAATTTTTAAAACGTTGAAAATTTGTACCGAAATATATATGAAAATGAAATTTATTACCCTAGTAATAAACATTCCTAATATACCTAAAACAATACTAATTCCCTAATAGAAAATTGAGCAACAAATTCCTGTTTCTTAATTTTAAAATAAAAGTTTAATTGTTATTTAAATAAATTATACTTAATTAATTCTTACCAGCCATGTCCAACCAGTTCAAAATCTTGAAAAACTCGATAAAACAATCAATATGCACATACAATACTCAAATCGAAATTCGAAGTTGTTTGTACACACTACACAAGAGTCCTCAATCAAAATGAAATCAGAAGTGGTAAGATCATAAACATTGAGGTGTATATATAAACAATTTTGAATTACCCCTCTACTATATAGACCAGTGGCGGCTCGTGCCTAGGTGTGCAGGTGTGCGCACATCACATAGATTAATTAGATATAATAGTGAAAATGTGTAATAAAAAGGTGGGTAAGTGGATGTCGCTCTGCTGTACTGTAGGTTACGAGTGGGTCACTGTATAATGGCCATCGAAGAAGCACAGTTAACGCCGCTCAAGTACATTTCCATGTTTTTATTCAATCGAAAAACAATATATTTTTTTAAGTTAAATATTAATCTTCAATAACATAAAAAAATTTTACAAACTTTAACACTTTATATTATATTAGACTAGAGAATCGCACTCGTAACCGAATACTTGATTAATATCGAAAGACTGATACGTGTGTACGTGCGTCGGACGTGTTATATATTGTGGAAAAAAACGATTATCCCGTTCAGTTTTCCCTAAAGGCGCGTTTGTCCAATGAGAAACGTTTAACGTTAATCTATTGTTAATGGTGACAATATTAGTAAAATTCTCTGTATTTTTAAATTACACAATATCCGTATAATATTTAAGTGTTTTATAATGAACAAGCAAACGTTTCAACAGACGATAATTATTGTAATGTTTATTGTTAATTTTTACATAATCAAAACAGTCTGATCGTTGTCGATTTTAAGATCGACAAATACCTAGTAGATAAATACTATTTCCAACGATGAACTCGTAACCTCATCGACGGATGTGATATATTTGTACATATATAATATTTAAATTATTTTTTGAGAAAATATTCGAAACACAGACGTCGGATATTTTTCCGCCAAATAAGCGACGAGTATAAAAATTGAATATAACACAAACGTTAAAATTATAGTAAAATTCAACGAATAATTTGTGGAAAACGTCAAATTTTTTACATTTTTATTTTGTTGTTCTGCAAAAAATACAATTGTTTCGAGCACTGTCGGCAATTCTAACGTGAGATCCGGTCTTAAATGTATAGGACATGTTATATCAAAATTGTAAATTTCTTTAATCATATTTTGTTTGGCAAATCTAGGTATTATGATTTTTCGTAATAAATCCATGTTGAATAATTTACACGATAGACTGTTTACGGGAATATAATATAATTGTCCGTCATCGGTCATCCGATTTACCCATTGTACGGTGCGTAGACTATTAAATTCAGCAGTAGTTAGACGCATTTTATAAAATAAATTTCACAAAACAAACGTAGTTATCGCATAATATGTTATTGCGCGAAATACAATATTTCTCTATATTTATGATATATAAATATTATCTAACCGTTTTAAATATAAAATATTTAATTTATTTAATTGTAATATTAAATAAAATTTGAAACTTCTAAAGTTTACTATTATATATCAATGATAGTATCAGGATTTGTTATTGATGTTGATGTATAACGTGTTATAAGTACCTATAGGTTAGGTAAGCACAGACCTTCCCGGGTACCGCCTATGTAGTACCCAATTGGTACCTAGCTGGAACCGCCTGATGGGATATATTACAACCTCCCCGGGAACCGTTTGATTAATGCCCAAATGATACCTAACCGGAACTTCCTGATGGGAAACATATTAATCGTCCCAAGACATACTCAGTTTAGTCCACTAATGTCTATTGCCTTTTACTGCCTTTTAGTAGGTACCTACTTGTACTTAAAGTTATAACTTATAATATACCTACACAGCAGCCTGCAGGTAAAACTATTATTATAGGTGCTCTATGCTTTTACGTACACTGCAGCTGTCACGTATAGGTACACTGCAATTGTAGTATCACCAATATGGCAATATAAATATTATACATTTATAAATATATGAAATAGGTCTTAATTAAAAAATCCCAAACTAGTTTTTATTTCAATTATAAATTATCATAACACATACCTAGGTACTTAATTATAATATAATAATTAATATACTACTATTATATACTTAATTATAATACTTAATAATATCATTATTATCAGTTGAGAGTGTGCGAGTGCCGAGTAGGTTTATTATAATAATATATATTACTAATTAATTATTATATGCATTATAATAACCGCATAATTATTATATAAGTTCTTATTATTGGTATAATAACTAATATAAGTAAAATCATTTAATTTTTGTAAAACATTTTGTGTTCAAACTTCAAACCTATCGTAATATTGATATTAATAATTATTACTCAAACTCAATCATAGTTGAATGTTATTGTTTATGTTTAGTTAATATACAGGCATAAGTAATATTAGGTATGTAATAAGTAAGTATAAGTTTTAAAGTTTATATTTTGTGACTCTTCTAGACCTAAATAGGTAGCATAATAGACCATTATGGGCATATTTTAGGATGTATAAAAAATATATCCTATCTGGTTCCTGTCGGGTAGGTCTCATGAATAGTCTCAAAACGGACATTAGGAAGTCTATAGACCCTCCTCAGACTCTACCGGAAGCATATAGGCCCTTTATATTTATGGTCCGCCAGTCTCAATAGACCAGCCTGCGACCTACCTAGGAAGGTCCTTGTGCTATTAGGGTAATGGATATTGTGATAATGTGATATGATTAATTTGGAATTTATTATAGGTCAATTTTTTTTTTAATACCATAGATATGTATATAATTGAATACGTAAGGTTGAATTCAATGATACAATATCATTGTATAAGAAAAACGATTCTGAGCGAAGACGGTATGTCAGTCTAGGTTTAAGACAAATTATATACATATCTATGGTATTAAAAAAAAAATTGACCTATAATAAATTCCAAATTAATCATATCACATTATCACAATATCCATTAGGTACTTATAACACGTTATACATCAACATCAATAACAAATCCTGATACTATCATTGATATATAATAGTAAACTTTAGAAGTTTCAAATTTTATTTAATATTACGTTAAACGTTAGTAGTAAGCAAGGTACGTTCACCACACTTACCAAAATTTATTTTCAACATAAAATCTGTTAAATATTACAGAAATGAAAATTTACAAAAATGTAGACATATTACAATAAATATTTTAAGCATTACAGATATTTAGAGTTATTTATAGATATTACAATAATTTAGATATATTATAACAGATATTTAGAGTTATTGTAATAAATATTTTAAACATTACAGATATTACAAAAAAATACTTTAAATTTCAAAAATTAAAAATATAAATTTTCCGTCAATCATAAATAAATTGTAAACAAATAACAACCAAAGTATTTTCGTGTTTTTTTTTTATATATTATATGAAAAAGTATATTACAGCACACCATTAGCTATTCCGTTTATAGGATAGTGGTATTAATTCGTAATATCAAGTTTTTCTGACGTCAAATAGAACATTCTAGAAGGTTCTTCTTCTCTAGATTACGTCATTATTGTGTAATATTGCATCATGTTTTTCGAGGCTATAAATACAAGCCACTATTGAGTTTTGACTCATTCGTGGGCATACTGTAGCCGTTTTTAGTCGTCTAAATTGCGATGACAGTGAATTGATGCTGCCCTAACAACACCGACTGTCCCAGGAACCTCCTGATTAATTCCAAATTGTTTCCTAGTAGGAGCTTCCCAATGGGAAGAAACTGTGATTGTATATTTTTTAGATTTTTTGATAAGAGAATTAAATATTTACGTGAAATCTTGTTTTAAATTTTCAATCCTTAGCTATAAAAACTGAACATTTTATAATTTATTAATTACGATGATTAATAATTTTCGAGATTTTGAAAAATTCTGTCAAAATTCGATGTTTAAATGCTTATAAAAAAAAACTGTGCCTATGTATTTTTAATATTTTCCAACTGATATTGTAACAATATATCAGGAGCCTTGTATTACATTTTTACACTTTTTGGCCCAACAGATAAAACTTTATTGATATTCATAGAAAAAAAAACTAAAAAAATTGAAAAATGAAAAAATCCGTAAATAGCTCAAAAAGGGTCAAAATATTTTCAAAATTGTATGGTGTATAGGAAATGCTAATATAAACATTCAGTGAAATTTTCATGTATCTATAGTTATTCGTTTATGAATAACAACAAAATAAGGAAATCGCTACATGAGAAATCGAGTGAACATCCAATGTTGTAAAAATTTGAATTTCAAACGCTCATAAAAATTTAATTTGACTGTCCGGTAGAGATTTTTTTATTGATAAAGGTAGACAAACTTATGAGTAATCTTGTATTACATTTTCAAATCTTAGATTTAAAAAGAAAAATTTTTGCGAATTCTTAACTCAAAATAATTTGCTAATTTTCGTGATTTTTCCATATTTTGTCAATTTTTGAACTTTAAATGCTTATAAAAAAAACTGTGACTAACGATTTTTAATATACTAGGAGTCTTCTATAAAATGATTGATTTGTTCTTTAAATAGAACAACACTCCTGTGTGGTTAGAGGCCAGAGACAGCATGGCATTTCAC
This sequence comes from Macrosiphum euphorbiae, assembly GCA_949089665.1. Classification (NCBI taxonomy): domain Eukaryota; kingdom Metazoa; phylum Arthropoda; class Insecta; order Hemiptera; family Aphididae; genus Macrosiphum; species Macrosiphum euphorbiae. The sequence goes on along the minus strand of CARXXK010001137.1, from coordinate 13,380 downwards.
AACATGTCTTGGGAAATCCGACACAGACGTGCCGCGGAAGAGCAACGTAAAAAGAAATAACATGTGTATAATATATATAATATATAAGTATGTACTCATATTTTTTTTTATATTATTTCAATAGTTCAACGATTTAAATTTTTAAGTAATATTACTAACGATTTAGTATATTATCCTACATAACAATGTAAGTTTAATAAAATAAAAAAAAAATATTTTCTATAATTTTTTGCAATATTAATCAAACTGATGATCGTAAAGTATAGACTGATTAATGGAAAAAAACGAAATGTTTTTAATTATTTAGAACATGACGTATACGTAAATTATATTTTAATATTATGTTTTTTATATTATCGATTTTTTTTTCAAGTTTATACTATTAATTAATAAATTAAATGTATTATGAAATTGTGTAGGCATAATATGTAACATAATAATGTAATTATATTAATAATGTGATATTGTAAAAAATTCTTTTTTTCATCATTATACAGCATAATTTTAGACTATAATATCGATTGTATTTGTAATATTGTAATATAATTATAAATTATTTTATTGTAATTTTTTAATATTTTTTAATTCATCAACACTCCAACAATTTATAAATACAATTTATTAAAATATAATATCATGTTTCTTTTATGTAATATATTTTTATTCATAATTTATTGTAAAGAGAGTGTGTTGGGTATTATGATATCGTAAACAAAAATTATTCTAAATAATTTCGAGTGTCCAAGATATATTTAACCGTCGGTAAGTAACAGCGTTGTTTTACACCACGAAACTGAAACTTGTCAAAATATAATAATATGTTTATATTATATACGGTCAATATACATCGTCATTTTAGTTATAGTTGAAAAAATAATTATTCTAAATAATAAGAGTGAGATATATATTTTAATCGTCGGTAAGTATCAGCGTTGTTTTACACCACGAAACTGAAACTTGTTGAAATATAATACTTTATTATGGTTATACGATTTATTACGTTTATACAATCATAAATAAATTATATGTTTACTATTATACAGAGTCAATAGAGAATTATAGTTGGAAAAAAAAATTATTCTGAAATATTATACAAATGTCTGAGATATATTTAACTTGTATAAACATCACAATATTAAGCGTAGTCAAAAAAAAATTTGCTACCATTTTATCGTATTCTGTGGGTGCAATTGATTTACACATATGATTGTAATGTACAAGCATAGCAAAAGAATCACAGGAGACGCCGCTTAAATACACTTCCATATTTTTTTTATTAAAAAAACACTATACTTTCTTTATGTTAAATATTAATTTCAAATTACAAAAAAATTATACAAAATTTAACACGGTATATATTAAACTGGAGAATCGCACTCTTAACTGAATAATATGTTTTGTTGATTAATATCGAATGACTGATACGTGTGTACGTGCGTCACACGAGTTATATATTGTGGAAAAAAACAATGTGACAATACCAGTAACATTCTTTTTATTTTTAAATTATATAATATACGGATTTTATTGAAGTGTTTTGTAATGAATACGCAAACATTTCAATAAACGATAATAATTGAAATGTTTATCGTTTATTTTTACACAATCAAACAATCCTATTGTTGGTAGCATAATTTCCAGATTGACAAAAAATTAATAAAAATTATACGACGACTGATTCTCAACGATTAACTCGTAACCTTTTTGACCAATATGGTATATTTATATAATATTTAAATAATTTTTTCAGAAAATATTCTATTCACAGATGTCAGATATTTCTCCGCCAAATAAGCAACGAGTATAAAAATTGAATATATCACAAACGTTAAAATTATAGTAAAATTCAACGAATAACTTGTGGAAAACGTCAAATTTTTTACATTTTTATTTTGTTGTTCTGCAAAAAATACAATAGTTTCGAGCACTGTTGGCAATTCTGACGTGAGATCCGGTCTTAAATGTTTAGGAGATGTTATGTCAAAATTGTAAATTTCTTTAATCATATTTTGTTTGGCAAATCTGGGTATTATGATTTTTCGTAATAAATCCATATTGAATAATTTACACGATAGACGGTTCACGGGAATATAATATAATTGTCCGTCATCGGTCATCCGATTTACCCATTGTACGGTGCGTAGACTATTAAATTCAGCAGTAGTTAGACGCATTTTATAAAATAAATTTTACAAAACAAACGTAGTTATCGTATTCGTATAATATGTTATTGTGCAAAATACAATATTTCTCTATATTTATAAATTATCAATATTATCGTACCTATTTGTAATATTAAATAAAAATTTTAAACCCATTAACGCGTGAACTCGATGCATACACGGACCCGTTCACCTTGAATAGTGCACGTGGTTGCCTAGAGAAGCGAATGTGTTGAACACGTGTATTGTTCTTTATTTTTTTTGTTTGTTTTTGTCGAATAATCGTAATGAGAAAGCGCACGCGCGCGCGAAAACGAGCGCTAGTCGTTTCGTCGTGAACGGCGTGGATGGGGGGGGGGTCGCGCCGTGTAGAGCGCGTCGAAACCGGTACGCCGGTGGCCCGCCGCCGCCGTCTCGACCACAGTAGCGCGCGCGAGTCCGACACGTTCCGTTTTTCGTGTGTCTGGTCCCCTTCGCGCCATTCGGTACGGACACATAGAAAATATTCGACGTTTCGAAATGTTTGGGATATTTTTTCTAAGTGTTTAATAACGTCAAATTTTTTCTAAGTGTTTCGAAACGTCGAATATTTTCTAAGTGTTTCGAAAAGCCTAATATTTTCTAAGTGTCCGTACCGAATGGCGCGAAGGGGACCAGACACACGAAAAACGGAACGTGTCGGACTCGCGCGCGCTACTGTGGTCGAGACGGCGGCGGCGGGCCACCGGCGTACCGGTTTCGACGCGCTCTACACGGCGCGACCCCCCCCCCATCCACGCCGTTCACGACGAAACGACTAGCGCTCGTTTTCGCGCGCGCGTGCGCTTTCTCATTACGATTATTCGACAAAAACAAACAAAAAAAATAAAGAACAATACACGTGTTCAACACATTCGCTTCTCTAGGCAACCACGTGCACTATTCAAGGTGAACGGGTCCGTGTATGCATCGAGTTCACGCGTTAATGGGTTTAAAATTTTTATTTAATATTACAAATAGGTACGATAATATTGATAATTTATAAATATAGAGAAATATTGTATTTTGCACAATAACATATTATACGAATACGATAACTACGTTTGTTTTGTAAAATTTATTTTATAAAATGCGTCTAACTACTGCTGAATTTAATAGTCTACGCACCGTACAATGGGTAAATCGGATGACCGATGACGGACAATTATATTATATTCCCGTGAACCGTCTATCGTGTAAATTATTCAATATGGATTTATTACGAAAAATCATAATACCCAGATTTGCCAAACAAAATATGATTAAAGAAATTTACAATTTTGACATAACATCTCCTAAACATTTAAGACCGGATCTCACGTCAGAATTGCCAACAGTGCTCGAAACTATTGTATTTTTTGCAGAACAACAAAATAAAAATGTAAAAAATTTGACGTTTTCCACAAGTTATTCGTTGAATTTTACTATAATTTTAACGTTTGTGATATATTCAATTTTTATACTCGTTGCTTATTTGGCGGAGAAATATCTGACATCTGTGAATAGAATATTTTCTGAAAAAATTATTTAAATATTATATAAATATACCATATTGGTCAAAAAGGTTACGAGTTAATCGTTGAGAATCAGTCGTCGTATAATTTTTATTAATTTTTTGTCAATCTGGAAATTATGCTACCAACAATAGGATTGTTTGATTGTGTAAAAATAAACGATAAACATTTCAATTATTATCGTTTATTGAAATGTTTGCGTATTCATTACAAAACACTTCAATAAAATCCGTATATTATATAATTTAAAAATAAAAAGAATGTTACTGGTATTGTCACATTGTTTTTTTCCACAATATATAACTCGTGTGACGCACGTACACACGTATCAGTCATTCGATATTAATCAACAAAACATATTATTCAGTTAAGAGTGCGATTCTCCAGTTTAATATATACCGTGTTAAATTTTGTATAATTTTTTTGTAATTTGAAATTAATATTTAACATAAAGAAAGTATAGTGTTTTTTTAATAAAAAAAATATGGAAGTGTATTTAAGCGGCGTCTCCTGTGATTCTTTTGCTATGCTTGTACATTACAATCATATGTGTAAATCAATTGCACCCACAGAATACGATAAAATGGTAGCAAATTTTTTTTTGACTACGCTTAATATTGTGATGTTTATACAAGTTAAATATATCTCAGACATTTGTATAATATTTCAGAATAATTTTTTTTTCCAACTATAATTCTCTATTGACTCTGTATAATAGTAAACATATAATTTATTTATGATTGTATAAACGTAATAAATCGTATAACCATAATAAAGTATTATATTTCAACAAGTTTCAGTTTCGTGGTGTAAAACAACGCTGATACTTACCGACGATTAAAATATATATCTCACTCTTATTATTTAGAATAATTATTTTTTCAACTATAACTAAAATGACGATGTATATTGACCGTATATAATATAAACATATTATTATATTTTGACAAGTTTCAGTTTCGTGGTGTAAAACAACGCTGTTACTTACCGACGGTTAAATATATCTTGGACACTCGAAATTATTTAGAATAATTTTTGTTTACGATATCATAATACCCAACACACTCTCTTTACAATAAATTATGAATAAAAATATATTACATAAAAGAAACATGATATTATATTTTAATAAATTGTATTTATAAATTGTTGGAGTGTTGATGAATTAAAAAATATTAAAAAATTACAATAAAATAATTTATAATTATATTACAATATTACAAATACAATCGATATTATAGTCTAAAATTATGCTGTATAATGATGAAAAAAAGAATTTTTTACAATATCACATTATTAATATAATTACATTATTATGTTACATATTATGCCTACACAATTTCATAATACATTTAATTTATTAATTAATAGTATAAACTTGAAAAAAAAATCGATAATATAAAAAACATAATATTAAAATATAATTTACGTATACGTCATGTTCTAAATAATTAAAAACATTTCGTTTTTTTCCATTAATCAGTCTATACTTTACGATCATCAGTTTGATTAATATTGCAAAAAATTATAGAAAATATTTTTTTTTTATTTTATTAAACTTACATTGTTATGTAGGATAATATACTAAATCGTTAGTAATATTACTTAAAAATTTAAATCGTTGAACTATTGAAATAATATAAAAAAAAATATGAGTACATACTTATATATTATATATATTATACACATGTTATTTCTTTTTACGTTGCTCTTCCGCGGCACGTCTGTGTCGGATTTCCCAAGACATGTTGTGAAATGCCATGCTGTCTCTGGCCTCTAACCACACAGGAGTGTTGTTCTATTTAAAGAACAAATCAATCATTTTATAGAAGACTCCTAGTATATTAAAAATCGTTAGTCACAGTTTTTTTTATAAGCATTTAAAGTTCAAAAATTGACAAAATATGGAAAAATCACGAAAATTAGCAAATTATTTTGAGTTAAGAATTCGCAAAAATTTTTCTTTTTAAATCTAAGATTTGAAAATGTAATACAAGATTACTCATAAGTTTGTCTACCTTTATCAATAAAAAAATCTCTACCGGACAGTCAAATTAAATTTTTATGAGCGTTTGAAATTCAAATTTTTACAACATTGGATGTTCACTCGATTTCTCATGTAGCGATTTCCTTATTTTGTTGTTATTCATAAACGAATAACTATAGATACATGAAAATTTCACTGAATGTTTATATTAGCATTTCCTATACACCATACAATTTTGAAAATATTTTGACCCTTTTTGAGCTATTTACGGATTTTTTCATTTTTCAATTTTTTTAGTTTTTTTTTCTATGAATATCAATAAAGTTTTATCTGTTGGGCCAAAAAGTGTAAAAATGTAATACAAGGCTCCTGATATATTGTTACAATATCAGTTGGAAAATATTAAAAATACATAGGCACAGTTTTTTTTTATAAGCATTTAAACATCGAATTTTGACAGAATTTTTCAAAATCTCGAAAATTATTAATCATCGTAATTAATAAATTATAAAATGTTCAGTTTTTATAGCTAAGGATTGAAAATTTAAAACAAGATTTCACGTAAATATTTAATTCTCTTATCAAAAAATCTAAAAAATATACAATCACAGTTTCTTCCCATTGGGAAGCTCCTACTAGGAAACAATTTGGAATTAATCAGGAGGTTCCTGGGACAGTCGGTGTTGTTAGGGCAGCATCAATTCACTGTCATCGCAATTTAGACGACTAAAAACGGCTACAGTATGCCCACGAATGAGTCAAAACTCAATAGTGGCTTGTATTTATAGCCTCGAAAAAACATGATGCAATATTACACAATAATGACGTAATCTAGAGAAGAAGAACCTTCTAGAATGTTCTATTTGACGTCAGAAAAACTTGATATTACGAATTAATACCACTATCCTATAAACGGAATAGCTAATGGTGTGCTGTAATATACTTTTTCATATAATATATAAAAAAAAAACACGAAAATACTTTGGTTGTTATTTGTTTACAATTTATTTATGATTGACGGAAAATTTATATTTTTAATTTTTGAAATTTAAAGTATTTTTTTGTAATATCTGTAATGTTTAAAATATTTATTACAATAACTCTAAATATCTGTTATAATATATCTAAATTATTGTAATATCTATAAATAACTCTAAATATCTGTAATGCTTAAAATATTTATTGTAATATGTCTACATTTTTGTAAATTTTCATTTCTGTAATATTTAACAGATTTTATGTTGAAAATAAATTTTGGTAAGTGTGGTGAACGTACCTTGCTTACTACTAACGTTTAACGTAATATTAAATAAAATTTGAAACTTCTAAAGTTTACTATTATATATCAATGATAGTATCAGGATTTGTTATTGATGTTGATGTATAACGTGTTATAAGTACCTAATGGATATTGTGATAATGTGATATGATTAATTTGGAATTATTATAGGTCAATTTTTTTTTTAATACCATAGATATGTATATAATTTGTCTTAAACCTAGACTGACATACCGTCTTCGCTCAGAATCGTTTTTCTTATACAATGATATTGTATCATTGAATTCAACCTTACGTATTCAATTATATACATATCTATGGTATTAAAAAAAAAATTGACCTATAATAAATTCCAAATTAATCATATCACATTATCACAATATCCATTACCCTAATAGCACAAGGACCTTCCTAGGTAGGTCGCAGGCTGGTCTATTGAGACTGGCGGACCATAAATATAAAGGGCCTATATGCTTCCGGTAGAGTCTGAGGAGGGTCTATAGACTTCCTAATGTCCGTTTTGAGACTATTCATGAGACCTACCCGACAGGAACCAGATAGGATATATTTTTTATACATCCTAAAATATGCCCATAATGGTCTATTATGCTACCTATTTAGGTCTAGAAGAGTCACAAAATATAAACTTTAAAACTTATACTTACTTATTACATACCTAATATTACTTATGCCTGTATATTAACTAAACATAAACAATAACATTCAACTATGATTGAGTTTGAGTAATAATTATTAATATCAATATTACGATAGGTTTGAAGTTTGAACACAAAATGTTTTACAAAAATTAAATGATTTTACTTATATTAGTTATTATACCAATAATAAGAACTTATATAATAATTATGCGGTTATTATAATGCATATAATAATTAATTAGTAATATATATTATTATAATAAACCTACTCGGCACTCGCACACTCTCAACTGATAATAATGATATTATTAAGTATTATAATTAAGTATATAATAGTAGTATATTAATTATTATATTATAATTAAGTACCTAGGTATGTGTTATGATAATTTATAATTGAAATAAAAACTAGTTTGGGATTTTTTAATTAAGACCTATTTCATATATTTATAAATGTATAATATTTATATTGCCATATTGGTGATACTACAATTGCAGTGTACCTATACGTGACAGCTGCAGTGTACGTAAAAGCATAGAGCACCTATAATAATAGTTTTACCTGCAGGCTGCTGTGTAGGTATATTATAAGTTATAACTTTAAGTACAAGTAGGTACCTACTAAAAGGCAGTAAAAGGCAATAGACATTAGTGGACTAAACTGAGTATGTCTTGGGACGATTAATATGTTTCCCATCAGGAAGTTCCGGTTAGGTATCATTTGGGCATTAATCAAACGGTTCCCGGGGAGGTTGTAATATATCCCATCAGGCGGTTCCAGCTAGGTACCAATTGGGTACTACATAGGCGGTACCCGGGAAGGTCTGTGCTTACCTAACCTATAGGTACTTATAACACGTTATACATCAACATCAATAACAAATCCTGATACTATCATTGATATATAATAGTAAACTTTAGAAGTTTCAAATTTTATTTAATATTACAATTAAATAAATTAAATATTTTATATTTAAAACGGTTAGATAATATTTATATATCATAAATATAGAGAAATATTGTATTTCGCGCAATAACATATTATGCGATAACTACGTTTGTTTTGTGAAATTTATTTTATAAAATGCGTCTAACTACTGCTGAATTTAATAGTCTACGCACCGTACAATGGGTAAATCGGATGACCGATGACGGACAATTATATTATATTCCCGTAAACAGTCTATCGTGTAAATTATTCAACATGGATTTATTACGAAAAATCATAATACCTAGATTTGCCAAACAAAATATGATTAAAGAAATTTACAATTTTGATATAACATGTCCTATACATTTAAGACCGGATCTCACGTTAGAATTGCCGACAGTGCTCGAAACAATTGTATTTTTTGCAGAACAACAAAATAAAAATGTAAAAAATTTGACGTTTTCCACAAATTATTCGTTGAATTTTACTATAATTTTAACGTTTGTGTTATATTCAATTTTTATACTCGTCGCTTATTTGGCGGAAAAATATCCGACGTCTGTGTTTCGAATATTTTCTCAAAAAATAATTTAAATATTATATATGTACAAATATATCACATCCGTCGATGAGGTTACGAGTTCATCGTTGGAAATAGTATTTATCTACTAGGTATTTGTCGATCTTAAAATCGACAACGATCAGACGGTTTGATTATGTAAAAATTAACAATAAACATTACAATAATTATCGTCTGTTGAAACGTTTGCTTGTTCATTATAAAACACTTAAATATTATACGGATATTGTGTAATTTAAAAATACAGAGAATTTTACTAATATTGTCACCATTAACAATAGATTAACGTTAAACGTTTCTCATTGGACAAACGCGCCTTTAGGGAAAACTGAACGGGATAATCGTTTTTTTCCACAATATATAACACGTCCGACGCACGTACACACGTATCAGTCTTTCGATATTAATCAAGTATTCGGTTACGAGTGCGATTCTCTAGTCTAATATAATATAAAGTGTTAAAGTTTGTAAAATTTTTTTATGTTATTGAAGATTAATATTTAACTTAAAAAAATATATTGTTTTTCGATTGAATAAAAACATGGAAATGTACTTGAGCGGCGTTAACTGTGCTTCTTCGATGGCCATTATACAGTGACCCACTCGTAACCTACAGTACAGCAGAGCGACATCCACTTACCCACCTTTTTATTACACATTTTCACTATTATATCTAATTAATCTATGTGATGTGCGCACACCTGCACACCTAGGCACGAGCCGCCACTGGTCTATATAGTAGAGGGGTAATTCAAAATTGTTTATATATACACCTCAATGTTTATGATCTTACCACTTCTGATTTCATTTTGATTGAGGACTCTTGTGTAGTGTGTACAAACAACTTCGAATTTCGATTTGAGTATTGTATGTGCATATTGATTGTTTTATCGAGTTTTTCAAGATTTTGAACTGGTTGGACATGGCTGGTAAGAATTAATTAAGTATAATTTATTTAAATAACAATTAAACTTTTATTTTAAAATTAAGAAACAGGAATTTGTTGCTCAATTTTCTATTAGGGAATTAGTATTGTTTTAGGTATATTAGGAATGTTTATTACTAGGGTAATAAATTTCATTTTCATATATATTTCGGTACAAATTTTCAACGTTTTAAAAATTTAAGTGTAACAGTTTTTCCGGAACTCATGAGTTTTTATGAGTTATAATCATTATAAAAAATTATAAAAACATTAATAAATATATACTCTAATATTACAAAAACACATCGGGTAGGTCACGGGTAAAAACCAATTGTATTTATAAAACACATAGATATCGTAGATACTAATTTAATTTTTTTAGAGTTATAACTTACCTACTGTTTTAACAGTGATTCATAATTTATGCGTGTTTAATAGCTAGCTAAAAAGAAAAAAATAATGGTCACAACGTTTTGGAATACTTTTTTAAAAACATTGAAATACATGTTACCAAAAATAAGCTGAAATGTCGGCGAGGGGGTGCTCAACTAGAATTATACCCATATTTCATATACTTACGATTCTAGGGAAAAAAATCTATACCGTTGGGTACAGCTGTCAAAAATAATAATTAATAATAATAAAAAATATATAAATTAAGAATGGTAAATTATTATCTTATTTAATATTGAAAACAGGTATATTAATATTTATTTATTTATTTATAAACAGATAGGTATACCCTTTGGTAATAAAAATTAAAAGCATAGTAAGTTGAATCTCAATTTGACAAATATTATACTGATATTTATTAATATTATATCTAAATTAGTTAATATTTTTTAAAATTAATCGTATTCCTGTTATGAATCCTAACATCTTAAGAATATGTCAGCGCACTATTTGTTTTCTCTCTCTGGCCCAACGCGCAAATATAGACAAAACGTTTTAAGCAGAATCATTTTTTCTATGTTTTTAAGTAATCATAGGGTAAAATCATCAATTATAAATAGATAAAAATAATATTTTGAGGAATGACGTATCGATCATTCGAAATATTGTTATATGCTATATTTGTGAAGTTGTTAATTTAGTTGAGTTGAATTAAACACAATATGAATATACTATCGTAATTTAAAACAAAATATTATTAAATATATTATAATTTTTTTAATAATTTAATATAATATACGTATTATTATTAAATATTAATAATGTGTAATGGTAATTACTATTATAGATACTAATTAACGTTTAAAAAATATTTGTTCAACCATTTGCATGTGGTTGTTAGTAATATTGTAGTCTGGGAATTACCACAAGTTTGAAATGAATGGTATATTTTTTTTATTTATTTCTGCATACCGATATTTAACGGTTATTGCATATTTTCGCACATTTTTACATCAAGTAGAAAAAGTAAAAAATAAATTGTGTGGGCATTAAATAGTAATAAATTGAAATAAAGATAAGACAAACACATTTTTTCTTCTTTAAGTATGTACTTTATTAATAATCAAATAATATTAACAACCTAATAATAATTATTATAATAATTGTTCGATTGGTAAATCCAATTAAAATGTTGTATTTTCCTACCATAATTTTTTCAAAGAAATTTTTTCTTGCATATTTATTGCATGTTTCCACGATTTTGACTAAATACTTATTAAATGACATAATATTTTGATACTCTTTAGTGTATACAATCTGTGCTCTACTCATAAGTGAACTCATAGGTATCTGATATACTATAATAATTAAAATACTTAATAAACTACAAAAGTATACTCATAGGCTGTATTAAGTTATATGTATATATATTTTTTTTTGGAGGGGGGGGGGCTAAAAAATGATTTTGGTATTTTTTGCCAGTAAAATGTCTATAAATAATAAAATTATTTAACTGGTACTTTTGATTTAAAAGATATTAATTTATGTAGAAATTGCAGAATAGTTTTATTATTATTATTAGGTTTTATGACAAATATAAAATATTACATGTTTGTTTAACAGACGAATTGGATAATGGTTACCCACCGATTTTTGGTGGTCCAAGTGTGGCCTTACAAGGTGAAAACCGAAATTCTGTTATTTATAGAGATGCCGTTGGTTATGAGTACCATATGAATTGGGAAGTACGCGATACCAGGTAAACTAACTATTCAGTATCAATTATTATGTATGTATAGGTACCATTCAATGAGTTTTTTAATTTATTTAGATATCTACGATGTGCCAGAAGATACGCTGGTTGTAGAGTGACAGCACATATGGGGTTAGAACCAGGGGGCACCAATAATTCTTGGAAATCGACAAACATCTGCACCATCCCCGTTCGTTTAGCTGTAAGAGAGAATGGTATTGAGAGAACGCGGTGGTCGAGAAAATGCTACTCAGCTCCAATTTATAATGAAGTAGCACCACAGTATGTATATAACTATTTTCCTATTAAGTCAAGCAACTATTTATATCAATAAACAAGTATAAATATGTAAAAATAATTTTTTTTTAATTTAGAAATGTAAGAGCAGCAGTTGTTGTGGTAGACCAGCTTGCCATTCGGACTATAGCCCGTGCTAGAAGAAGATTGAGCCCACCAATCCCCGAATCTCTTCAAGAATGGGCAGATATTATAAATCGTCCGGAGTGGCGTGAACGATTGATATGGTGCAATGGAACCAACAATCGTTTTTTCCAGGGACGACTCGATATTCTGGATGGAGGAGTTCCCAGATTTGCTGGAATTGTTTTTGCTAATTCGGCATTTCTACGCTCAAACAATTTTCATTTTTCTACAGTCCGTACCATCTGCATAGACGGTGCATATCAAGTGCGTCCTAATCATCCTGCTGACATAGCACAACTCATTACTGTACAAATTGTGTTAAATAATGTTGTAAGATTTTAAACTTTTACTATTTAGTAGAATTGTTTGGATGAATATATTTTTTGGTATTTTAGGCGATTCCGATAGTCCATGGGTTGCTGGTAGATTCTACAACCGAATCATATTGTAGACTTCTGCAATTCGTCCGTAATGATTTGCAACTTAATTTTGAGTATCAAAATCTGCGTGTCATTACGGATTTTGAACCAGGTTTAAGGAATGCAGTAATGATGGTGATGCCTGAAACGTATGAATAAGGATGTTGGTTTCATTACATCAGAGTAAGTTAATACAATTTAAAAATAACTATTGTATTACCTAAAATTAGTTAATTTTTGAATATATTTAGAGTATAATCCGATTCGTCGATCTAACCATTTGGCAAGCTTGTGTGTAACACCAATGCAAATGCCCGAAGAATAGTGAGAATGGTAA